>JAOPUL010181984.1:0-13330 GCA_027564515.1 Octopus rubescens | reverse complement strand
AGATTGGTACTTAGACAGTGTGTTACATATCCCAGTGCCCCAATAATTACAGGTATAAACCTGAACTTGTAATCTGGTTAGAGTAACTGTAGATTTCTCAATAGTTCAGCGTAGGTGTTTTCTTTTTCACTGATCTTTAGCATTATGTTTTAATATGACGAAGAGAGACGATGACTGAATCAATTGGTTGAAAGTTGTTAGTTAGACTGCGTGTAAGAAATAACCCAATCATATCTTGGTCTGTCAATCAATATTTATTGTAGAACCTTCAAAACAGGTAAGAACATCCAAGTAAGCCATTATGCCGTTGTCTCCTCCAGAGGATGTCGCTCTTCCATGAATGCACCACGAGGTCTTGGGCTCATGTCGGAAAAGAAAGAGAAAAATGACGTCTTGCCAGTGAAGAGATCTTTCTGCCACTGTTAATTCGCCCGCTTCTACCTTCAACCGGTGTCCCTTTTCTCCTAGATGCGCATGCGAATCTCCCGGTGCATAAGGGAGACCATCTTCCACCCCTTGACGCCACAAGGTCAGGCTGACATGCAAAGGGAGACAACTGGTCGGGATATTCTACATTACCCCCTTCCTAGTCCTGAAAGGACGAACAAGAAAATATAATGTAGGATATCAACGACGGTGGCAGAATGTAACATGGGTGAAGAACGACAAGGCATGCAGGCAAAAGCATGTAAAACATACAAAAGTAGGGAAAAAAATTGTGTGGGTGGAAACATGCAACCCTTGAAAAAAATTGCAAGGCAACATACAAGCATAAATAGCACATGCAAGGACAAAACGGTTTGTTCAACAAGAATACAAGTATTTAAAAAAAAACTGGATAGTTTGTGTTACATATAAACAGTTTGTTTTAAATGTACACAATTTTCGAGAGTTTTTTTGGCCAATGCACAGTCCGGCCACTTCTCGTTATGTAAGGTGCAGAAGATGGGGGTGTTTGGCGTGGTGCAGGAGGTATTTGTGGAGGTGGAGTGAATGTAAGAGGGATGTATGATGGTGTCAAAAATTGCCTTCTTTACTCTGTCCACAGATACAGTTTCTCTTTTACAATTTATGTCTATAATAAAGGTTTTGTCTGTTTGTTTGAGGACACGATAAGTCCTGTGTATGGAGGTGTGAGGGAGCCATTCACGGAGTCAACCCGTAAGAAAACGTGGGTCCACGAAGCAATGTCCTTCGAGACCGCAGATTTTATTGTTTGTGACCGAGTGTTAATGGGTGGTCAGCATGTAAAGTACGACCGCAAACGATCAACATATAGGGTAAAATCCGGGTTAGATAAATCCGTGGGTGCCAACATCTGGTCAGGCAAAGATAAGGGAACTCCATACAGAAGTTCAGCTGCTGAATAACTCAGATCCGCTTTAACAGAGGACCAACAACCTAACAAAACAATTGGTAGGTATTCAGTCCATCTCAGTGGGTCTTGAAACGCGCGTAGAGCTGTTGGTGGAAGCGTTCCACCATTGTCGTGTGCAAGTGTTGTTCTCCCAAGAGGCGTGAAAGTTCACGGAAAAGATAGGACTCGAATTGTCGTCCTCGATCAGTAGTTATCTTTGAGGGAACACCAAAACGAGATATCCAGCTAGATATGAGACCGCGAGCTACTGTCTCGGCAGAAATGTCTACTAACGGGATGGCCTATGGCCATCGAGAGAATCGATCAATGCACGTCAGTAAATAGAATTACCCACAACTGACGGGCCACGGACCAACTAGGGCGATATAGATATGGCGAAACTTTGCGTCTGACGTGGCAAATGTGCCCAGAGGAGCCCTGACGTGTTTGTGGATTTTCGATCGCTGGCATTTGAGGCAGGAGCGCGACTACTCGGTGATGTTGCACGCATATTCGGCCAAAAGAATCTAGCCGAAAAGAGCTTTACCGAAGCCGTCACTCCAGGGTGAGATAGCTAGTGTAAGACATCGAAAACCGTACGTCGGTGACGATCAGGAATAAATGGGCGTGGAGATCCAGTTGAAGTGTCACATAGATTGGTCTCATTTGTAGTTGATATCGGTAGATATTCGAATTTGCAGTGTATGAACTCAGGTGATGAGGTGTCCATGGAATCTAAGGAAGGTTGGTCCTTAGCTATAGCAAGCAAGTCGATAGTAGACGGAGATGACAAAGAGCGAACAGGAAGGCCTGATAAGGCGTCAGCTGGAATATTTTCTGAACCAGAGATGTGACGAATATCACTAGTGAACTGTGTTATTAAGTCCAAGTGTCTCGTTTATCTCGGCGAGTACTTGTCCGACTTAGTATGCAGGGCGAAGGTTAACGGCTTGTGGTCTATGAAAATCGTGAAATCTCGACCTTCAAGAAGGTGGAAGAAGTGCTTCACAGCCAGATAAAACAGCTAGTAGTTTTCTATAGAAGGTGCTATATCGTTGTTCTGCTGGTTTTAGCTTGCGCGAAACAAAAATGCCAAGGGTGAGTTTGATGGTTCACCGATTGTTGTAACACTGCGCCTACAGCATGATTCGACGCATCGACGGCCAAAGAAAGTTTGGCGTCGACTACAGGGCGAGCGAGCAAGGAAACTTGTAAAAGACGAACTCGTGTTCGTCTGTTACAGCGATGAACGCTTGCACTTGAGTTGTATTAAGAGAAATCGGCACGTCTTTCCTTTTTCTATCACACAACTGTTGCTTCAAGGGAAGCAACTTATGCGCACAATTTGTGATGAAACGTCGGTAAAATTTAATTAACTCCCAAAAATGATATAGATTTCGAAGCGAGGTTGCAGGGGTCAGTTCCTGGTCTAACTGGTCAACCCTCGGAGTTTCCCAGGTATAACTGTGTTATTAAGTCCAAGTGCCTCGTTTCTCTCGGCGAGTACTTGTCCGACTTGGTATGCAGGGCGAAGGTTAACGGCTTGTGGTCTATGAAAATCGTGGTCTAACTGGTCAACCCTCGGAGTTTCCCAGGTATAACTATGTCAGCTCTGGTTTTCTACCCCGGGTCTCTGTCCGTCTCCAAACCCGGGCCTTTGTCGCTCCCCGAGTTCTCTGTCTTTCCCTGGGGGCTCTGCCTTTCTCTCCGACGCCCCGGGGATCAGTCTGACTCCCCTCGGGGTCTCTGTTTGTCTGTTTCCCCGACCCCCGCAGGTCTCTTCCCAACTCTCATAGGATCTATGTCTGTCATCTCGACACACGGGGGTCTCTGTCTGTCTCCCCGACTTCCCGGGTGTTCTGTTTGTCTCCCGGGGTCTCTGTATGTCCCTCCGGGGTCTCTGTCTGTCTCCCCCATCCCCGGGGGTTTCAGTCTGCTACCCCGACCCCTGGGGTCTTTGTCTCTCTTCCCCCATCAGGGGGTCTCTGTCTGACTCATCGACCCTCGGGGTTCTCTGTCAGTCTCCCCGAACACCCCGGGGTCTCTGTCTTTCTACCTCGAGGGTCTCTGTCTGTCTTCCCGACACGCGGGGGATTTTTCTCTCTATAGCTTTCGAGAGAGGGGGAGTTTTCTCTTATGTAGCCGTAGAGAGCGAGGGGGATTTTTCTCTGTGTAGCCGTAGAGAGAGGGGGATTTTTCCCTATATAGCCGTAGAGAGAGGTGGCTAAAATGTGAATTTATAGGCTAAATTTCGGAGTTTCCCAGGTCTGTCTAGGTGTAGTATGGCTCGACCGGTAGTCTCCCTTTGATTACCAGCCGATCCTGGTCTGGAGACGAGCATGCGCAAAGACATGGACGTGAGCGCGGGAATTTCAGTCCCAGCAGCTCTAAGCGACAGTTGTCGCTAGTCTTCGTATCGAGACAGACGTATTCGCTTTTTCTCTATCTCTCTGCACGATGTGCAGCTTCGAGCACATGGGAACGAAAGGCAACTCCTTAAACAAATCTTATTCGAAGACGACAATGGCGATCCTCTAGTATGGTTGGTACTAAAATAAATGATATTTAACAGGAACATACCTGACTGATTCATTTTATCCACGGAGCCTTCTCATTCGACATTCAATCACCAAACATTATTGTTCTTCGTTAAAGTGGTGACCCAGCCGTTCCAACATTTCTTCATTTTGATTCACTCTCGTGTCAAGTTCGGGTTTTTTTTATCTGCTGTTCGCGTCACGTTGCAATTTCGCCGTTTTGTTTTAGCTTACAACTGCTGTAGTGAATTTTTGCCTCTGCATGGAAAGGTATTTTCCCATTCCTCACAGCCAGAGAATGGGGAAACTTGAATTTTTTCAACTGCACGGCGCCTTTGCAACCCGCATTCTTCGTGACTTTTCTTCAGCTCCTTTCGTCAGAGATTAAAAGAAGTTAAAAACACTGGCTCGGATTTTGAAGTTTGCAGCCTTTATTTCTCTTACCATGACCTGCGTCTTGAGGCAACGTTTCGTTATGATTAAACTTGACGCCCTGTCATGACTATCGCTCCGCCACCTTCACACAGCATTACCAGCAATTATTGAACTTGACGAACGCTCATCCATCGCCATTTTGATTTACGGCATATTTTTCTTCACTATCGATGATATCAGATTTTAATTTCAACCTACCTGCCTGTGGGAGCTTCATATCCCAGTTTAGCCAACTTTCCAACAGCCATCCACCAAAAACTACTAGGATGAACTCATGCTACTCTACAAGCAATCAGCTTTTGCAACAGACCAAAGGACTTCTGTAAGACCACCACGTCTTAATAATCCACTGAACTTACATATCTAACGTGTCTTTCCGTTAAGGCTGTGGGTGTTGGGTGATTTGAAGGATACACTAGCGTGACATCACTCCATTATAGCAACTGATTGGGAAAGAGGGAGGGGAGAGAAAGAGGAGGAGGGAAAAGACAGACAAAGACAAATTGAAGAATCGACCTTGTGTTTGGGTGTAATTTATTTATCGATTCCAGAAGGATAGAAGGTGAAGTTGACTTCGGCGGGATTTGTTGTACAAGAAATAATTTAATAGAAAAATAATATACCATTGGAATTTATAAGTGAAAAAATTTTGTTTTTCTTCATGCTGAGGGACGAAATAGATCGTATAAGACAAACTAACAAAGTCTCTAAGGCAGTGAGTGCCTCTCAAACTTAATTCACCCCCATTTCCTTTACTAATACTTTTTCAATACCCCCATCCACACCCCACATACACTTTCTACGATTCAGTAAAATTTAATACATTGACTAACCAAAACCTAGCGGTTTGATTAACTAAACCTAAACTCTTCAAGACGGTGGCCCAGCGTGGCCGCAATCCAGTGAGTGAAACAAATAAACGCATAAATGAGATATATTCATATATAAAAATTTATTCCAATATTTTACGGTGGTTTTACGATGTTTCTCGGGCAATATGTTCTATTTTGGGTCCCAAATTACAATAAAAATGAGGAGGTTTCCCATTAAAAAGAATACATAAACTTTTGTCCCTGATAACAATGTCAAACTGATTGGGCTTCACCGTTTGCCGTCAAATTCCGACAAGCATGTGTTACAGAATAAAAAGGTAGGTAAGCCTTAGACGAATCTGATTGGCAATCCGTTAAAATCTTAAGTTTAGCGCTCGATAAGACAGGTGAATAGATCGATTGAGTCTATCTGCGTAGTTTCTCAATCCCCCACATATGTCTGTATACAGAGTTTTTCTATGGAGGTACCCCCGACATTTGTAGGGGGTACACCCTAAAAAAACGGGGGTACCCCCGACTTTTTAAAGGGGTACCCCCGACTTTTTAGGGGGTACCAGCTGCGTTGGAGGGGGTATCCCCGACTTTTGTCAGATTTCCCAGCAGCGCTGTGGGAATCCCCCGAATTTGGTCGTATTCCCCAGCTGGGTCAGAGGGAGAATTCCGACTTTGGTCGGATTTCCCAGCCGGGTCAGAGGAGGGGGGATCCCCCAACTTTGTTCGGATTTCCCAGCCGGGTCAGAGGGGAGAATCCCCCGATTTTTGTCGGATTTCCCAGTTGGGCTAGGGGCGGGCGACTTTTGTCGGGTTTCCCAGCCGAGTTAGAGGGGGAATTCCCCGACTTTTGTCGGATTTCCCAGACGGGTAAGAGGGGGAATTCCCCGACTTTTGTCGGATTCCCCAGCCGGGTCAGAAGGGGGTAACCCCTACTTTGGTCAGATTCCCCAGCCGGTTCATAAGGGGGAATCCCGACTTTGGTCGGATTTCCCAGCCGGGTTAGAAGGGGGAAACCCGACTTTGGTCGGATTTCCCAGCCGGGTCAGAGGGGGGTACCCCCGACTTTTTAGGGTATACCCCGACTTTTAGGGTGTACCCCCGACATTTTTAGGAGGTACCCTCTAAAAAGCGGGGGTAACCCCAACTATTTAAAAAGGGGTACCCCCGACTTTTTAGGGGTACCAGCCTCGTTGGAGGGGGTATCTACGACTTTTGTCGGATTTCCCAGTCGGGCTAGCGGGGGATTCCCCGACTTTAGACGGATTTCCCAGCTGGGTCAGAGGGGGGAATACCCCGACTTTGGTCGGAATTCCAAGCCGGGTCAGAGGGGGAATCCCCCCGACTTTGACCGGATTTCCCAGTCAGGTCATAGGGGGAATCCCCCAACTTTGGTAGGAATTTCCAGCCGGGTCAGAGGGAGATATCCCCGACATTCTTAGGGGATAGCCCCTACTTTTTAAAGGGATACCCCCGACATTGTAGGGGGTATCCCCTAAAAAGCGGGGATACCCCCTGACTTTTCAAAGGGGGAATTCCCCGACTTTGGTCGGATTTCCCAGCCGGGTTAGAGGGGGAAATCCCGAATTGGTCGGATTTCCCAGTCGGATTAGAGGGGGAGGAGGTTACCCGACTTTGATCGGATTTCCCAGCCGGACTAGAGGGGGATCCCCCCTCAACCGGGTAAGAGGGGGGAGGAATACCCCGACTTTAGTCGGATTTCCCAGTCGGGTCAGAGGGACTTTTGTAGGATTTTAAGGGGGTACACCGACTTTTTAGGGTGTACCAGCCGCTTTGGAGGGGGTATCCCCGACTTTTGTCGGATTTCCCAGCCGGGTCAGAGGATGGAATCCCCCGACGTTCATCGGATTTCACAGTCGAGTCAGAGGATCGGTTTTACAACCCGGGTCAGAGGGGGAATCCCCGGACTTTGGTCGGATTCCCCAACCGGTTCAGAAGGGGGGAATCCCGACTTTGGTCTGATTTCCCAGTCGCGTCAGAGAGGGGGATCCCCCGACTTTGGTAGGATTTCCCATTCGTGTCAGAGGGGGAAACTCTCGACCTTGGTCGGAATTTCCAGCCGGGTCAGAAGGAGGTACCCCGACTTTTTAGGGTGTACCTCCGACATTTTTAGGGGGTACCATCTAAAAAGCGGGGGTACCCCCGACTATTTAAAGAGGTTACGCCCGACTTTTTAGGGGGTACCAGCCTCGTTGGAGGGGGTATCCACCACTTTTGTCGGATTTCCCAGCCGGGCCAGCGGGGGATTCCCCGATCTTGAGAGGATTTCCCAGCCGGGTTAGAGGGGGGAAATCCCCCGACATTGGCCGGATTTCCCAGCCGGATAAGAGGGGGAATCCCCCAACTTTGGTAAGATTTTCCAGCCGGGTCAGAGGGAGGTAACTCCGACTTTTTATGGGGTACCACCGACATTTTTAGGGGTTATCTCCCTAAAAAGTCGGGGGGGCATTAAAAATCGGGGATACCCCAACATTTATAGGGTGTATCAGCCGCCGTGGAGGGGTATCCCCGACTTTTGTCGGATTTCCCAGTCGGGTCCGAGGGGGGAATCACCCGATCTTGCTCAGAGGGAGGTACACCCGACTTTTTATGGGGGTACCCCTGACATTTTTAGGGGGTATCCTCCTAAAAAAGTGGAGATACCCTAAAAAGTGGAGATACCCCCTAAAAAGTCGGAGGGTACTCACAAGAAGTCGGGAATACCCCTAAAAAGCGGGGATGTGCCAGACATTGTAGGTGTACCAGCTGCGCTGGAGGGGGTATACCCAACTTTTGTCGGATTTCCCAGTTGGGCTAGATTTCTCAGCCGCGTGGGGGGAAAGAAATTCCCCGAATTTTCTCGGATTTCCCAGCCTGGCTAGAGGGGATAACCCTGACTTTGGTCGGATTTCCCAGCCGGGTCAGAGGGGGGAATCCCCCGACTTTGGTAGGATTTTCCAGCCGGGTCAGAGGGAGGTACCGCCGACTTTTTAGGGTTTACCCCCGACAATTTTAGGGGTTATCCCCCGACATTTTTAGGCGGTACCCTCTAAAAAGCGGGAATTTCCCACCGACCTTTTAAAGGGGTTTCCCCTAAAAAGCGGGGTGGATTCCCAGACATTTTAGGGGGTACCAGCCGCGTTGGAGGGGGTATACCCGACTTTTGTCGGATTTCCCAGTTGGGCTAGATGGGGATTCCCCGAATTTGATCGGATTTCCCAGCCGGGTTAGAGGGGGAATCCCAAATTGGTCGGATTTCCCAGCCGGATTAGAGAGGGATATCCCGACGTTGGTCGGATTTCGCAGCCGGGTTTGAGGGGGGTACCCGACTTTGGTCAGATTTCCCAGTCGGGTCAGAAGGGGATCTCCCGACATTGGTCGGATTTCCCAGCCGGGTTAGAGGGGGATCTCCCGACTTTGATCGGATTTCCCAGCCGGTTAGGACGGGGTTACTTGACTTTGGTCGGATTCCCAGGCGGTTCAGATGCAGGGGAATACCCCGACTTTGGTGGGATTTCCCAGCCGGGTCAGAGGGGGAATCCCCGACATTAGTCGGATTTCCCAGCCGGGTTAGAGGGGGAATCCCAAATTGGTCGGATTTCCCAGCCGGATTACAGGGGAGATATCCCGAATTTAGTCGGATTTCCCAGCCGGGTTAGAGGGGGTTACCCCCACTTTGATCGGATTTCCCAGCCGGGCTATAGGGGGCGAATTTTGTCGGATTTCCCAGTCTGGTTAGAGAGGGAATTACCCGATTTTTGTCGGATTTAAAAGAGGAGGATCCCCCGACTTTGGTAGGATTTCCCCGCCTGGAAGGGGAGGGGGAATCCCTATTTTGTCGGATTTCCCAGTCGGGTTATAGGGGGAATCCCGAATTGGACGGATTTCCCAGCCGGGTCAGAGGGGGATCTCCCGACTTTGATCGGATTTCCCAGCCGGTTAGAACGGGGTTACCCGACTTTGGTAGGATTCCAAGCCGGGTCAGATGGAGGGGAATACCCCGACTTTGGTCGGATTTCCCAGCCGGGTCAGAGGGGGAATACCCGACATTGGTCGGATTTCCAGTCGGGTCAGATGGAGGGGAATACCCCGACTTTGGTCGGATTTCCCAGCCGGGTCAGAGGAGGAATCCCCGACATTGGTCGGATTTCCCAGCCGGGTCAGAGAGGGATATCCCGAATTTTGTCGAATTTCCCAGCCGGATTAGATGGGGATATCCCGAATTTTGTCGGATTTCCCAGCCGGGTTAGAGGGGGTTACCATCACTTTTGTCGGATTTCCCAGCCGGGTTATAGGGGGAATCCCGAATTGGACGGATTTCCCAGCCGGGTTATAAGGGGAATCCCGAATTGGACGGATTTCCCAGCCGGGTTAGAGGGGGTTAACCCCACTTTGGTCGGATTTCCCAGCCGGGTTATAGGGGGAATCCCGAATTGGACGGATTTCCCAGCCGGATCAGAGGGGAAATTCCCAGTCGGGTCAGAGGGGGATCTCCCGACTTTGATCGGATTTCCCAGCCGGTTAGAACGGGGTTACCCGACTTTGGTCGGATTCCCAACCGGGTCAGATGGAGGGGAATACCCCCGACTTTGGTCGGATTTCCCAGCCGGGTCAGAGGGGGAATCCCCGACATTGGTCGGATTTCCCAGCCGGGTTAGATGGGGAATCCCAAATTGGTCGGATTTCCCAACCGGTTTAGAGGGGGATATCCCGAATTTGGTCGCATTTCCCAGCCGGGTTAGATGGGGGGATTACCCCCCACTTTGGTCGGATTGCCTAGCCGGGTTATATGGGGAATCCCGAATTGGACGGATTTCCCAGCCGGGTCAGAGGGGGGAAAATCCCGAATTGGACGGATTTCCCAGCCGGGTCAGTGGGGGATATCCCGAATTTGGTCGAATTTCCCAGCCGGATTAGAAGGGGATATCCCGAATTTTGTTGAATTTCCCAGCCGGGTTAGAGGGGGTTACCCCCACTTTGGTCGGATTTCCCAGCCGGGTTATAGGAGGAATCCGGAATTGGACGTATTTCCCAGCCGGGTCAGAGGGGGAATGCGGAATTGGACGTATTTCCCAGCCGGGTCAGTGGGGGACATCCCGAATTTGGTCAAATTTCCCAGCCGGATTAGAGGGGGAATCCCAAATTGGTCGGATTTTACAGCCGGGTTAGAGGGGGATATCCCGAATTTGGTCGAATTTCCCAGCCGGATTAGAGGGGGATTTTCCGAAAATTGTCGGATTTCCCAGCCTGGTTAGAGAGAGAATTACCCGATTTTTGTCGGATTTCCCAGCCGGGTTAAAAGAGGGGGATCCCCCGACTTTGGTAGGATTTCCCAGCCGGGAAGGGGAATTCCTACTTTGGTCGGATTTCCCAGCCGGATTATAGGGGGAATCCCGAATTGGATTGATTTCCCAGCCGGGTCAGAGGGGGAATCCCGAATTGGACGGATTTCCCAGCCGGACAGAGGGGGATCTCCCGATCTCCGGATTTCCCAGATGGTTAGAACGGGGTGACCCGACTTTTGTCGGATTCCCAGCCGGGTCAGATGGAGGGGAATACCCCGACTTTGATCGGATTTCCCAGCGGGGTCAGAGGGGGAATCCCCGACATTGGTCGGATTTCCCAGCCGGGTCAGAAGGGGGAATCCCCGACATTGGTCGGATTTCCCAGCCGGGTCAGAGGGGGACATCCCGAATTTGGTCGAATTTCCCAGCCGGGTTAAAGGGGGTTACCATCACTTTTGTCGGATTTCCCAGCCGGGTTATAGGGGGAATCCCGAATTGGACGGATTTCCCAGCCGGGTTATAAGGGGAATCCCGAATTGGACGGATTTCCCAGCCGGGTTAGAGGGGGTTAACCCCACTTTGGTCGGATTTCCCAGCCGGGTTATAGGGGGAATCCCGAATTGGACGGATTTCCCAGCCGGATCAGAGGGGAAATTCCCAGTCGGGTCAGAGGGGGATCTCCCGACTTTGATCGGATTTCCCAGCCGGTTAGAACGGGGTTACCCGACTTTGGTCGGATTCCCAACCGGGTCAGATGGAGGGGAATACCCCCGACTTTGGTCGGATTTCCCAGCCGGGTCAGAGGGGGAATCCCCGACATTGGTCGGATTTCCCAGCCGGGTTAGATGGGGAATCCCAAATTGGTCGGATTTCCCAACCGGTTTAGAGGGGGATATCCCGAATTTGGTCGCATTTCCCAGCCGGGTTAGATGGGGGGATTACCCCCCACTTTGGTCGGATTGCCTAGCCGGGTTATATGGGGAATCCCGAATTGGACGGATTTCCCAGCCGGGTCAGAGGGGGGATCCCGAATTGGACGGATTTCCTAGCCGGGTCAGAGGGGGTTCTCCCGACTTTGATCGGATTTCCCAGCCGGATTAGAACGGGGTTACCCGACTTTGGTCGGATTCCCAGCCGGGTCAGAGGGAGGGGAATACCCCGACTTTGGTCGGATTTCCCAGCCGGGTCAGAGGGGAATCCCCGACATTTGTCGGATTTCCCAGCTGGGTCAGAGGGAGGAATCCCTCGACTTTGGTCAGTTTTCCAAGCCGCGTCAGAGGGGGAATCCCCCGACTTTGGTAGGATTTTCCAGTCGGGTCAGAGGGAGGTACCCCCGACTTTTTAAAGGGGTACCCCCGACTTTTTAGGGTGTACCAGCCAGCCACTTTGAGGGGATATCTCCGACTTTTGTCGGATTTCCCAGTCGGGCTAGAGGGGGATACCCCGACTTTAGTCGGATTTCCCAGCCGGGTCAGAGGGTGAATTTCCCGAGTTTGATCGGAATCTCCAGCCGGGTCAGAGGGGGAAACCCCCGATCTTGGTAGGTTTTTCCAGCCGAGTCAGAGGGAGATACACCCGACATTTTAGGGGGGTACCCCCGACTTTTTAGCGGTTACCAACCGCGTTGGATGGTGTATCCCCAACTTTTGTCAGATTTCCCAGCCGCGTTGGGGGAAATCCCTCGACTTTTGTCGGATTTCCCAGCCGGGCTAGAGGGGAATTCTCCGAATTTGGTCGGATTCCCCAGCCGGGTCAGAGGGAGAATCCCCCGACTTTGATCGTATTCCCCAGCCGGGTCAGAAGGGGGAATCCCCCGAATATAGTCGGATTCCGCAGCTGGGTCAGAAGGGGATCCCGACTTTGGTCGGCTTTCCCAGTTGGGTTAGAGGAGGGTGGAATCCCTACCTTGGTCGGATTTCTCAGCCGGGTCAGAGAGGGAGTCCCCGACTGGTAGGATTTCCAAGCCGGGTCAGAGGGGGGAATCCCTCCGAGTTTGGTCAGATTTCCCAGCCGGGACAGAGGGGGAATCCCCCGATTTTGATAGGATTTTCCAGCCGGACCAGGGGAGATCCTGATTTTGGTGGGATTTCCCAGCCGGATCGGGGTGGGGGATCCCGACTTTGGTCGGATCTCCCAGCTGGGTTAGAGGGAGGTTACCCGAATTTGGTCAGATTTCCCAGCCGGGCTATAGGGGGCGACTTCTGTCAGATTTCCCAGCCGGGTTAGAGGAGGGAATTACCCGACTTTTTTCGGATTTCCCAGCCGGGTTAGAGGGGGGGTGGATTCCCGACTTTTGTCGGATTTCCCAGCCGGGTCAAAAGGGGGGAACCCCTCGACTTTGGTAGGATTTTCCAGCCGGGCCAGGGGGATTCTGACTTTGGTAGGATTTCCCAGTCGGGTCGGGGAGGGGGGATCCCGACTTTGGTCGATTTTTCCAGCCGGGTTAGAGGGGGGGATTCAGAATTGGTCGGATTTCCCAGCCGGTTTAGAGGGGGGATCTCCCGAATTTGGTCGGATTTCCCAGCCGTGTTAGAGTGGGGATCTCCCGACTTTGGTCGGATTTCCCAACCGGGTTAGAGGGGGGATACCCGACTTTGGTCGGATTTCCCAGCCGGGTTATAGGGGGAATCCCGAATTGGTCGGATTTCCCAGCCGGGTCAGAGGAGGAATCCCTCCGACTTTGGCCGGATTTCCCAGCCGGGTCAGGGGGGTCGAATCCCCCGACTTTGGTAGGATTTTCCCGGGTCAGAGGCAGGTACCCCCGACATTTTTAGGGGGTACCTCAGCGCTACTGAGGAGATCGTTAGTATCGATTGAAATCCGGATCTAGCGCATCACGGAAGCTGCTTCGACCGATGGGGACGGATCACGTCCCCTGTCAATACAATAACA
>JAOPUL010176944.1:0-13401 GCA_027564515.1 Octopus rubescens | reverse complement strand
ACTCAGAACGTAAAGCCGGAAAAATTGCCGCTAAGCATTTCTCCCGGCGCGATAACGACTCTGCCAGCTCACCGCCTAGTAATTGATTAATAATGAAAACTTCAATTGTGTGTATTTATACACAAGTATGGATGATTTGCCCAGCGAAAGAACAAACCTCTGAGGCGTTTGCGCGCGTGTATGTGCATGTGTGTGTAGGGGGTATGCGTCTGTTCGCTCGCGCAAGAACAAACATATTTACACATAAATATTGTATTAAAATAAGTTATCTTTTACATTCCATGTTTTCAATTCTCTACATAAATCCTAGCAAAGTGTGTATAAAATGAAATTAATTCAAGTTTAGCCACAAATCGATCAAATTAGTAAAGTTTTAACATTTTTGTAACAACATATTCTCTCCATACATTCTAATGAAAAAGAAAGAGTGTGTGCCACTCACTCTTTGGAAAACAAATTAATTTTGGTGGTAGGGGAAAACCCTTGCTACATTATCGTAGCTGAATTGAAATTCGGAGATGTAACATTGCAAGTAAAAAGTAAAATTTATAATTTTTCCAACAATTTAAAAGTTTTCCTTATATTTTTTCAAGCAACAAATTAAAAATTTTTCTTCAATCTTTTGCTGAAATATATCTCGAAGATGGATTATCCGAGATTAGAAATAACCAAAGAACTCTACAACGACTCTTTCGTGCCGTACTTGCAGGACAATAATTTAATTGCACAAAATCAGGAATGTATGTGCCATAATAAAAAAGATGGTGTTTGGAGATGCTCAGCTGCAAGAAAACTGTCTCCATCTGCAAGAATATCTTTCTAGAAAGAAGCCAGTTGTCAGTCTTTAAAATTTTAAATATTATTTTAGACGTTATATATAAAATACCAGTGACCAGCTACATGTCGATGAACCTATACTCAGAAACTAATGAAAATCAGAAAGAAATTGGGTCGCCCGAATCATATGGTAGACATAGACGAAAGATTAATGTTTAAAATAAAATTTCAGCGGAGCAACACTAATCCCTCTTTGTGGTGTTTGTGAACTTTTCCAAAACATTTGACACGGTGGACCGAGAAACTCTTTGGAAATGGCTAGAGGCTTATGGATGCCCTCAGAAGCTTGTTAACATCATCAAGCAGTTCCATACAGGAGTAAAAGGACTAGTCTCACTTTAGTGAATTTAGTGAATTTAGTGAATTTAGTGAATCGTTTGCAGTCAACCATTATGTGAAGTAGGGGTGCGTGATTTCCCCCCACACATTTCTCTCTTTACCTTCAGCTGTGCTTGTTACCATGAGGGTCAATCTGCACAAGAGGGTTTCCATCTGCACCAGAATAGATAGGAAGCCCTTCAATTTGGCCCGTTTTCGTGCCTCCACCAAAATCAAGGAAATGTGTGTCAGGGAACTGCCCTAAGCAGACGGCTCAGCGCTCGTGGCCAGCAGCATTGAGGACATGCAACTTATTGTGGACCGGTTTTCTTGTGCAGCAGATGCTTTTGGTCTCAAGATCAACACTTCGAAAACCAGATATCACCAAGATGTCCTATTAGATCAAGAGACCCCCAACCAATTGATAGTAAATGGAGAGTCCCTAAAATACACTGAGGCCTTTACTTAAATTGATAAAACAAGATAACTTATTTTGGCAATACTTCAGTATTGGTAGACGACATCATTCACCCACACAACCTACCCTCATGACATAAAGAGACTAGGCTGAAACAGAGGGTGAATGACCTCGTCTCCTCATACCAACACTCAGGAGACCAATACCGAAGGATTGACAAATTATGTTTTTTGTCAAACAAACACACAAAGCTTTGTTCCGAATCAACATAGTATAAAATACACATAATTAACTAAGTTTTCAGTATGAATTATTTGCTATTTCTATATGAACATAACATGAAAATAATTTGTGGCATGGCATCAAAATTGAAATAGATATGGAAAATTGACATTTAGAAAGAAAAAAAAAGTGTCGTTAAGCAGAGGAAAAATATTTTCCAGACATTTAGCTGTTATTTTTAGCATATCGAGTTTTCTGGTGAGGGCTTGATAATTTTTCGTCTGCTGTTACGGGAGAAATATACGCATGCGCAAACGATCATGCGGGGAGAGGGTGGTGATAACATTTCAACTTTTAGCTGTTGCATATCAGTACAGGAGAAATCTACGCATGCGTAAAACACGCAGTTTTGTACTTTTGGAAAGCGAGAAGCGATGGGATGGGGCGACATAGGATGTTTTCCAAGAAAATTTGAAATTTTAAAAAACTTTTTCACGTGGATTAAAAAAAAATTTTTAAATTAGAGTGGCGAGGTGGGCAATTAAAATTTTGAAGACGTTTTTTTTTTAGCGAAATAGTAATTTCCAAATTGGAAAATATAGGAATCCGAAGAAATTTTTGAAAAAGAAAAAAAAACGGAAGAGGGGGGGGTACTTCCATTTTTTTCCTCAGCCGAAATAAGTTTTAAATTAAAAGAAAACGAAACTAATACTTACAAATACAAACTAGATACATACGTACTTCAAATACAAACGAAATGTGTTAACTGGGAGAAAATACGGCATCAGTTTTTCATTAAAAAAAAATACTAATATTTTTTATTTTTTTAAATTGCAGACTCGGAAACTTTGATGTTCAAAGTGTTTTTTTTGTTGTTTGTTTTAAGGTATCATAAAAATGTTAGGGAATGTTTTAAAATCCTGTATTTTCTTTTTAATTTCGCATTTTAAGAGTAGCTTACAATGTTTAATGCTTATAAACATATTATTAGTTAGGAGTGTTAGAATTTATCATTTTAGGGAAATCAAATTGGGGTAAAAGTGAAGAATGCAGGTTTAATTTGAAATCAGATTCAGGATATCCTCGGGGAGTAATTGAAAATCGATTTCAGATTACCGGTAGGTAATGGAATTTAACCTGAAATCTTTACACTGGGATTAGTTTTTTTCACATATATTTAAAAAATAATAGCGACAGAAGAATCAGTCAGTATTAATACAAAAAGGTAATCTTGATCTCCAACTAAACGTGGAGGTTGTTAGAACACTGAATACTGCGTTATTTATCTTGAGAGGATCTCTCGACTCGTGGTATATATATTTATTTCCGAAATATAGATGACTATACAGAGAATATAACGTTGTGATTGTTATATCCACACAGCACGTCAATTTTTTCAATAAACAAAATGATGTTTGTAAATATATTCACAAATTAATTCATTGTCACTTTGCTTGATTTCCAACAATTTGATCTTAAAAGATATTGAACGTTTACCCAGTTTAACTAGTTTTTCTGTGGCTAAGTTATTTATTTACAAGGAAAAGCTTATATGAATTTTAAAATAGCTTCACAGCTTCCATTTCTTTTTTTTTTTTTTTTTGTTCTCTGACATCATCTTAAATTATTTTGTTTTCTAATTGTCCTAATCATCCCAGGGCTTCTGATTAATTATACAGATTGAGAAATATCATCGTCGTCAATTATCCAGCTTTAAAGATTTCTGTGGATGGAACGTAAATTTAAATTATAATAATAAGGTTAACATGACCTATTTAATAAAAATAATAATCCTTTCCACAATAAGCAACAAAGTAGGAACTTTTGGGGAAAGGGGTGGCTAGTCGAATTAAGGAGATGGTATATAATATACATTAGTATACTAAATGCCAAAAATAAGAGTAAGTGCGATAATATACTAGCAGTTCCCTTTGGAACTTACAGCAGCAACTGGAACATAAGTGAAATTAAATGGATAAATACATAGACCCAAAAGATACTGATATGCAATAAAATGCACCATCATAAGGAAGATATTCATTATCAATAACTGCAGAGAAGAAAGGGAGAAAGTGAAATGACACAACTTGAACAGCAATGGCAATAGGAACATTTAGATATTTAGAATTCACAGAAAACTGGATGTTGCAACTCCACTCAATAGCAGAAGACTATACAAAATATGCCATTGAACTCAATATGAACCTTGACATAACTGAGCAACAAGGAAACCCTACCATCATGTAAACAAAAGATATCAAACAGATAGCAATAGGGGACAAAAACTCAGCATGGACAATATTTCCTATGAAGCAAAGATAATTATATAAACTAGAAAAAACCATCCATCAATGGCTGGGGAGTTTGGGAGTGAAGGAGGAGACGGAAGAATTCATATAGGCAGCACAAGACCAAAGCTTTTCAACCAGCAACTACCAATCCCATATCTTGAAAATATTCACTGAATTTTCCTCTACTCAGCTAGGGGTGGGTATAAAGCTAGGTTGTGAGGCTGCTCATGCCACTAGAACTTTCACCAACTTGCCTTCTGAGACCCCAAAGGCCATCCTCAAACTGGATCTCAGGAATGCCTTCAATTCCATCAGTCGGGATGTCATCCTTTGTGCAGTAAGGAATAATGCCCCACAGCTCTATCATTTTACTTGACAAGCTTATCGGGAATTCTCCTACCTCCTTTGGTGACCACCTCATCATATCTGCTTCTAGAGTCCAACAGGGTCACCTGCTCTATTTGCACTTGGTATTGATGATGTTACCAAGATGGGAGTTGACCTGGACTTGAATGTCTGGTATCTTGATGATGCTTGTTTGGGGGGCCCTCCTGGTAAAGTCCTTGCAACTGTGAGGACGATGATTGAGGAACTTGGTTGTTGGGGGCCTTAGCGACAACAGTTCCAAATGTGAGCTCTGGCTCCTCAACCATCCAGCTTCACATCAACAGACTGTAAACCTGTTTACAGACTCCTTCCCCTCTATCGTAGTTCCTCCCTCGTTAGCATGGTGCTCTCATGAAACCCCACTTACTGACCAGGCTTTCAAGTCCATTTTTTGATCTAATGTGGCTAACCTTGGGCTAGCTATTAAAAAGGTGGCTAACTATTAAAAAAGCTTAAGGCAATTGAGCTCCATCTTTTTATACTTAGGAATTACTTGTTGATTCCAAAGTTATTGTATTTTCTCAGAGTTAGTCCCTCTTATGGATTCTCCTCATCTCACCAATGCTTTGACAACCTAATCTTCAGGAAACTCGAATGTTTGGTCAATGTCAGACTCTCTCCAGAGTCCCGCAACTACGTTGCTTTGCCCAAACGGTTTGGGGGTCTAGGTTTGCATAAGTGCTCGTCTCTATCTCTTCCCTGTTTTCTTTCCTCCATCCACATTTGTTCCCCTCTGGTAGGGAACATGGACTAGTTCTAACAGGGAGATGGATGAAGCTCTGTTGTTACAGTGGAGAGAGCTGGGTTTGTCAGTTCCTGTTACAGCTGAGGATAGATGGAAGCAGAGAATATCGGACAATCTGCGCTCAGGTGCCACTTTCAACTCTCTCTTTGTTCAATCTGATCAATTTTTAAGGTATCGCTAGAATTTCTGCAAGTGCGAAATTCTTGGGGAACTGGATTTTTGCCCTACCTGTGGCCAACATTGGTAGTCTACTCAGTCTGGATGAGCTCTGCATCTCCATTGCACTCATAGTGGGAGCCAATGTCTGTGGGGCACTGAGATGTCACTGCGGTAGGCTCCTTGACTCCACAAGCCTTCACAGTTTGTCTTGCTGCCTAAATACTAGTCGTTTCACTTGTCACACTGAGCTAAACTTAATCATTAAGTGAACCCTGGCTCAGGTTAATATCCTCTCAGTTCTAGAGCCGGCGGTGATGGGAAGATACCAGATACCCATCCAGAAGTGATGGGAAGATACCAGATGGTCTTACCCTTTGTCCCTGGGTAAGATGTAGGTGCCTTATCTGGGACCCCACAGTCTGTAACTCCTTTGCTCCCTCCTACATCCTGGATACTGTGGTAAATGGGAGGGTCACTGTTTCCGTAGCCAAACAGAACAAAATCCTTAAGTATTGGGACTTGTCTGTGACCCTTCTGAGACCCCAGCATGTGGAATTTGAGACGTTTGAAGGGGCTGGGCTGCTAACAGCAAAGCTTTTGTCATCACTGACAGCTCACCTTACCAAGGTGTCAGGTGATGCCCATGAGGGTACTTGGCTGTTCCAATGCTTTAGCTTCGCCATCAGCCGTGTTAATGCCACAAGCGTGTTGACTTGCTTCAGTGGGTTCTGTTGAATTTTGTGGTGTTTGACTAATTGAGGCATTTAGTGTTGAATTGAATTGTTTTTTCTTTCTTTCTTTGCTCATGTTTGTGTTTTCTTCAGTTTTATATTTGTAATTTAATGTGGTTTTGTATTATATTCCAATAAGTAATTCACCCGCAGAAAATAAATTAAAGCACTTATATCTAGGGTGGGTAAAATTCTCGAGATCCATGGACAAGTTCTCTCCAGCAGTCTCTGTCTTTCATCATTGCTGCCATTTCCTGCATCTCCCAGAGACCAGTGTCTGTCCTTAAGGCATATAATATACATATAAATGTATACACTTTCAGAAAAATGAGTGATTTTTTTAATGAAATTTTCTATATCATGTAACAATAAACCATTTTATTTCAGGCTTTCCAGAACTGCCACCAAGTGAGTATAAAAACCACTGTAACAGAGTAGGTCAATACCTGCACTGGAAGCTATGTAATCACTAGAACAGCCATCAATTGGTATGAACACTACCCAAAGCAGGTAATGGAAGGAGATAACGTAACATTATTTTGGGATTTCCCAGTTAGCACCGACTGGGTAACATGATCAAAGACAGGCAACGTAAAGCTGCCAAAACATACAAGTAAATGAATTTGTAAGACTAAGCAGGTACGACTGTGTGATGAGAAGCTTCCTTCCCAACCACATGGTTCTGGGTTCAGTTCCACTGCATGGCACCTTGGGTAAGTGTTTTCTACTATAGCCACGGGCCAACCAAAGCCTTATGAGTGGATTTGGTAGACAGAAACTGAAACAAGCCAATTGTGTATGTGTGTGTGTGTGTCTTTGTGTCTGTGTCTGTCCCACCACCTACTTCCCTGCAACCTAGCAGTTCAGCAAAAATGACTGATATAATACATACCAGGCTTTAAAAAATTAAGTACGGGACACCAAAGCAGACCTTTCAAACCTGGGACATATGGTAATGAAATATCATCATTATTATCATCATCATCAGCCTTTAACATCTGTTTTCCATGCTGGCATGGGTTGGACTATATGGGTTGAAATATATATATTTATATACTTTTATTCTTTTACTTGTTTCAGTCATCAGACTGTGACCATGCCGGAGCAACGCTTTGAAGAATTTTTAGTCGAACAAATTGACCCCAGTACTTATTTTTTAAAGCCTGGTACTTATTCTATCGGCCTCTATTGCTGAACCGCTAAGTTATGGGAATGTAACAAGCCATCACTGGTTGTCAAACAGTGGTGGGGGACAAACATAGACACAAAGACACACAAACATACACATACATATAGTAGGTGGTAGTGGCAGTGGTTGTCTGCCGCTGGCGATGTATTATCATATGTTTTACACTTTGATTCCATTCATGAGTTTATCAATTGGAAAATATTGCAGTATATTTAGTGTTCTTACATTATATATTTATATAAATATGCATACAATGCCTTCTTTCAGTTTCTGTCTACAAAATCCACTCACAAGGATTTGGTCGGCCTGAGATTATAGTAGAAGACACTTATCGAAGGTCCCACGCAGTGGGACTGAACCCGGAACCTTGTGGTTGAGAAGTAAACTTCTTACCACACAGCCACACCTGCAGCTATATATATATATATATTGTTGTTTATATAAATATATATCTTTATAGTTTTACATACAGTCTAAACAGTAACCGGAAAAAATGCCACAAGAAAAATGTCACATTAAAAATGCCACGGGAAAAATATCACAGTGAAAATGTCTCAGGAAAAATGTCACAAAAAAATGTCACATAAAAAATGACACAAAGAATTCCATTAATAAAAATTTCAGTGGAAAAATGTCACAGTAAAAATGACACTGCAAAAAATATCAAAGAAGAAATTACACAGGAAAATAATATCATAGGAATACTGCCACAGGAAGAAAATGCCTCAGGAAAAATTATCACAGTAAAAATGCACCAGGAAAAAATATCACAGCAAAAATGCCACAGGAACAATGCCCCAGAAAAAAATATCACAGTAAAAATGCAATAGGAACAATGCCCCAGGAAAAAATATCACAGAAAAAATGCAATAGGAACAATGCCCCACGAAAAAATATCACAAAACAAATGCAACAGGAACAATGCCTTAGGAAAAAATATCACATTAAAAATGCCTCGTGAAAAAATATCACACAAAAAATGCCTTATGAAAAGATATCACAGAAAAAATGCCTCATGAAAAAATATCACAGAAAAAATGCCACAGGAATAATGGCTAAGGAAAAAACATCACAGAAAAAATGCAACAGGTGAAAATATCACAGTAAAAATGCAACAGGAATAATGGCTAAGGAAAAAACATCACAGAAAAAATACCACACGAAAAAATATCACAGTAAAAATGCAACAGGAACAATGCCTCAGGAAAAAATATCACAGTAAAAATGCAACAGGAAAAAATATCACAGTGATAATGCAACAGGAATAATACCTCAGGAAAAAAATATCACAGTAAAAATGGCACAGGAACAATGCCTCAGGAAACAATATCACAGTAAAAATGCCTCATGAAAAAATCTCGCAAAAACAAGCAACAGGAAAAAATATCAGAGTAAAACTGCCACAGGAAAAAATATCACATTAAAAATGCCTCATGAAAAAATATCTCAGACAAAATGCCTCTGGAAAAAAATATCACAGTAAAAATGCAACACGAACAATGCCTCAGGAAAAAATATCACAGTAAAAATGCAACAGGGACAATGCCTCAGGAAAAAATATCTCAGTAAAAATGCCACAGGAACAATGCCTCGGGGAAAAATATCACAGTAAAAATGCCTCATTAAAAAATATCACAGTAATAATGCATGTGGAAAAATGCCTCAGGAAAAAATATCAGAGTAAACATGCTGCAGGAAAAAATATCACAGTAAAAATGCCTCAAGAAAAAATATCCCAGTGAAAATGCAACATGAACAATGCCTCAGGAAAAATATCACAGTAAAAATGCCTCATTAAAAAATATCACAGTAAAAATGCAACAGGGACAATGCCTCAGGAAAAAATATCCCAGTGAAAATGCCTCAAGAAAAAATATCACAGTAAAAATGCAACAGGAACAATACCTCAGGAAAAAATATCACAGTAAACATGCCTCAGGAAAAAAATATCACAGTAAAAATGCAACAGGAACAATACCTCAGGAAAAATGTCACAAGAGAAAATGCCATAGGAAAAATACCAAAGGCAAAAATGCCACAGATAAAAAATGCACAGGTGAAAATGTCACAGGGAAAATGCCACGAGAAAAACGTCACTGGTAAAAATGCCATACGAAAAATGTCACATGAAAAAATTTCAGTAAAAATACCACAGGAAAAAATGTCACAAGGAAAATGCCACGAGGAAAACGGCACAAGAGAAAATGCCATAGGAAAAATACCACAGGCAAAAATGCCACAAATAAAAATCCACAGGTGAAAATGTCACAGTGAAAATGCCACGAGAAAAACGTCACTGGTGAAAATGCCATACGAAAAATGTCACATGAAAAAATTTCAGTAACATTACCACAGGAAAAAATGTCACAAGAGAAAATGCCCTGTATATCTGTGGTTTGTTCCACTTTAAATCTGTGTAAGTCATTACAGTTAATTCCTCATCGTTGACGTTCAGGTGATTGATGCTATAATTATCGGGGAGTCGTCGTACACACATTGATAGAATATTATTGAGTATTTCAAAATCCTTGTCAAAATTAATGTTTCCAAATATTCGCATAACTCAGTAAGAAGGAATGATGTAAAAACAATTATAAAACATATCATCATGCTGTAAAATATTTGGCATGTAATGTGCTATTCTCAGGAATATGTATTCATAAGCTATAATTTGTTTCTGGCTCTTTTTGATAGTGCTCTTAGTTCTCTTCTTTTTTAATAACACGCATTTCGTATTGTGCAAAACATTTAGCCATAACATTTTAATAACTTGGGATCAGGTCGGTTATCAAGATTTGCAATGAAATATGAATTATGCTTTTTTGGTAGTTTAATTGATGAGATATGGTAAAACAAATATCTTCTTTATGCATATATATATATATATATATATATACATTGTTCTTGATCCAGAGAAGTGGAGGAAGAGACGTAAGAAGATGAAATGCACTCAGAATATACTAGACTTAATTAGAACTTAATTATAGTTTATATTATAGGCAAAGGCGTTACTGGTTTCAAATTAGATTTTGAAAACTATACGAAGTTGTGTTGCGAATTATGTCTATTTTGGCCGTCCTTATAAAAAATTGTTTGTCAAACTAGGAATGTGGCTCACAATGTTAACAGTTAACGTACAAATTACTTGGTTAACGTTCATGTAAATAAGTTCATGTAAACATCTCGCAAGATGGTTATATAAAAGCTTTTCTCCGTTGTCATACGATAGTGAGAAAAGAGAGATATGAATAGATGATGTAATAATTGTTTGCATAAACGTGTCATACATAAGTGGTGTTTATTATTTTGTCGCGAGTGCTTACAAGCATCGAAGACAGTTATTAGCAAACAGTAATTTATTTCGTTACGAAAATCATATTCGATTTACGATACACTCCAATATATGTCTAAGGCTGTGGAGTACATCTAGATACGTTAGTATTCGTATTGATATGTAATTATGTTGAATTACAGATAAACAGATTCCGCGCGTGGGCACGCAGAGACACAGACAAACACACTCATATATATATGCTTAAAGAATAAGCCATGTTTGGCTGGCGTCAGATATTAATTATATATATATATATATATATATATATACAGAGAGAGAGAGAGAGAGAGAGAGAGAAAGAGAGAATAAGAGAAAATTATTTTAGAAATTTTAAACAGGCCAATATCATGTTATCGTTAGTCCATAGGATAAACTTCACGAACAGGAGATAATCAAGGGCTATAAAGTAACTAACCCGAGAAACCTTTCGCAACTCAATTTACAAGTAAAGACTATTATTGAAAAGTTTAATATTGAGGAGAAAACTGAACCTTATGAACCAATAACACATACTGTTAGACTCATACTCCACTGTTAGATTCATTTGTCCCTCTAAATTGGACCTTTGTAGAATAAGAACATTTATTATGGATAAACATATATCCACACATAGAAATATCATTAGGCTAAAACTATTGCCCAGTTCATATGAGGGTTACTAATTGATTTGCCAAAATACAGAATAAAAACAAAAATACGTTCGTGCAAATAATCATAAGTAACTATTATGCCTTAATTAAACCATCCCCCTAAATAAGGCACTTATGTTTGCAATGAGAAGCATAGTACTAACTAACGGAGAAGTTGACATAAAGAGACTAGAAAGTCAATCATCAAATTTGAAGATATGTTCTGCGTTAGGAAGAATAGACCTGAAATGTTTGACATAGCTATGTGGTCTACTAATTCATCACAAGTGATTGATTTGATTTGGATTTATATTTTTTCTGCTTGAATAAGGACATCCCTGAGATAGTCGGAGGTATATATAGGGACGATGCTCTCTTCATCGTGTTAAACCTCTCAAACCGGGACATAGGACATTTAATATCGATTGGGGAAGAGCATAACTCAGTATATTTTCTGGATGTGAATTTAGATCTAAGTACAGGCATATATATATACCTTACCACAAACCGAACACAAACCTTAGGTATATTCAGCGAGATACCTAAGGAGTGCTACCCATTCCATAGTAGAAAATAATTCCATCCATATGAGTAAACTCTCAGCGAACGAGGAAGTATTTAAGCTTAATGAGAACAATGCAACATTATTTAAGACAGTATATAAGGATAAAATAACATTCTTTAAAGATAGTAATAGTAAATCTGGTCGAAGTTACATTATTACTAAAATTACCTAAATAAATGTATTTTTTATGCTTATTTTTAAGTCTGATATTATTTAGATAGTTAGGTGTTATTTATAATAACTGAAGGCATATATAACCTTGTGTCCATATCTTAATGATAAATTTTTATGTGTGTTAATAATCTTGTGTTTAGATGTGAATATTTGGTAAATTTTTTCCACGCAAAGTTCACATCTGCTAATTCCTATCTTTTAGTGTCTTGCTTTAACTATTATTTGCCACCTTATTTTATATGCTTCGTTATTTTGGTTTTAACGACCAAACTAATTCACTTAAACTTGTAGAGTAAATTCTTTCCTTATATCCAAACGAATTTACGTGATTAGCTGTCCTTTTTTTCACGAAATTTAATGTCGCACCTATATAAATTCTACAGCCATTTTTTTTAGATTTTTCATTACATCTTCCAGGTTTCTCGTTTAAGTTATTTATTTCTTTTGTATTATCCGTATTTACTTCATCCTTTTCTATGTTATTTTCTACCTTTACTATATCATTCACTTTACTAATTTTCTTTACCCTATTTGTTCTTTCATAGTGTTTGTGTAATTTTTTGCGTTATGAGTCGCATTTATCTGTGCCAAATTCCTAATGATTGAGAACGCGATTCTAATTATATATTTGTTAAGTATTCAGTGGTATTTGCTATTTGTAGGAAAGTGTTTGACTAGTGCTTCTCGGAATAATTTTTGAATAATATTTTTAATTTGTATTGTGAAAGGAATTATTGACAATAAAGAAACAGCCTTGATAAGAAGCTTATATCCAACATAATCTACATTTGATATATATATATATATATATATGGTAAAGACCTCTTTCTGTCAGGAATGACCATGGGATTGCGTCTAGAAAGTTTCCTTCCGAGACACAGGTCTGGACAATGTTGTTCGTGGAAGACCAGCAGTCGCTCGCGAATGCCAGTCTCCCCTCTGCACGTCACCAATGTTGTCAAAGGGAAAGGCAAAAGCCGATACAGCTCGACACCAGTGGCGTCGCAACTCATATCTACAGCTGAGTGAACTGGAGCAACATGAAATAAATTGTCTTCCTCAAGAATACAACACACAACCTGGTGCGGGAATTGAACTCACAACCTCACAATTGTAAGCCCGAGTGTAACCACTGAGCCATGTGTCTTCACATGGCTTCACCTATATAGTTTTGAATTAAATTGTTGTTGTTCTTAACTGCACAATATTCGCTTTTGTTTTCTCCACTTACATCGGTCTGCTTGAAACTTACCAACTTCTTACACTTCGATCACTTGAACTTACCCGTATTTATATATATGTATTATACATGCACACACACGCTCGCACGCGCGCACACACACACACACACACACACAAAGACTCACAATGACACACATACACACACACCAACATATATATA
>JAOPUL010175511.1:0-13417 GCA_027564515.1 Octopus rubescens | reverse complement strand
GAAAAAGTGAGGAAGGAGATAGAAGTGATGTTTGGAGATAGCAAAAAGAGAACACTCAATTGCAAATTGATCACTCTTAAGATTGAGCTAAAAGCTGTCAGTGAGAAACTCCGACATCAGAGGAGAATAACCGAGAGAAAAAAACAATAAACAAAACATTTTACTGGAACCAGGCAGCAGTGTACAGAGACATGAGAGGAGAAGCAGTAAACATCATAGAAGCTCTTTCACGAGAAGACATAGACTTCTTCTGGAGGAAAATCTGGAGTGAAGGGATGGAATTTAACCGAGATGCTCTGTGGCTGGAAGAAATTCAAGGGAGTTATTGTCCCTGCATTACACCCAAGAGATACAGCATTTGTGGATATCTTGAAACTGTAACTAGATGGAAGATGGCTGAATGTTGAATGTGTTCTTTTGTAGGCTGCATGAATTAATGAGTCAATTCTACATCTTGTTAGCTTAGCATATTTATTCCAAGTTCTTCAGAATATAAAAGGTATTTATAAGTCATTGAACATCATGTCTTGTCGTCCTCTAGTGAATGTGAATTTGTCTGTAGCATACCACGTGTTGTGGCTGCATGTTGGAGAGTGAGAGAAACGTGTCTTGCTTGCTGGAAAGAACTTGCTGGAACTGAAATTCATGCGCTTCTACTCGAACCGGTGTCTATCTGCACATGCACATCTCCTGATGCATAAAGGGCTATCATCTTCCGTTCTTTGACACAACAAGGTCCAGCTGACATGCAAAGGGAGACTACTGATCGGGATATTCTACTCCTACCCCCTTCTTAGGCCGTAGGCCGAACTAGAAAAGATACTGTAGGATATCGACGACGGTGGCAGAATGCAACATGGGTGAAGAACGACAAGGCAGGCAAAAGCATGTAAAACATACAAGTTAAACAAAGGAAGTGGGTGAAACAAGCAAAGGCAAAACAGTTTGTACCCAAAAAAGAATGCAAGAATATCAAAAACTGGACAGTTTGCGTGAAATCAGCAGTTTCTGTTAAATGTAAACAGTTTTTGTCAGTTTTTTTTACCAATGAATAGTTCGGCCACTCTTTGTTACGTAAGGTGCAGAAGGTAGGGGTGTTTTGGCGTGGTGCAGGAGGTATTTGTGGAGGTGGAGTGAATGTAGTCTCTGATAAGAGGGTGTCAAAAATTGCCTTCTTTACTCTGCCCACAGACACAGTTTCTCTTTTAACATTTATGCCTATAGTAAAGCTTGAGGACACGATAAGGTCCTGTGTATGGAGGTGTGAGGAGGCCCTTTATGGAATCAACTCATAAGAAGACGTGGGTCCACAAAGCATTGTCCTTCGGGACCGCAGATTTAATTATTTGTGACCTAGTGATCATAGGTGGTAAGCCTGAAAATTACGACCGCAAACGATCAACATATAACGAAAGATCCGGGTTAGATGAATCCGTTGGTGCCAATATCTGGCCAGGAAAAGATAAGGGACCTCATTACAGAAGTTCAGCTGCTGAATAACCCAGATCCGCTTTAACGGAGGACCGACAACGTAACAAGACTATTAGTAATTACTCAGTCCATCTTAGCGGATCTGGAAACGCGCGTATAACTGCTTTGAGCTTTCGGTGGAAGCGTTCCACCAATCCATTGGAAGCAGGGTGGTAGCTTGTCGTGTGCAAGTGTTGTACTCCCAAGAAGCGTGAAAGTTCACGATAAAGATGGGACTCAAATTGTCGTCCACGATCCGTGGTTATCCTTGAGGGAACACCAAAACGAGATATCCAGCCTGATATGAGACCACGAGTTACCGTTTCGGCAGAAATGTCCACTAACGGGATGGCTTCAGGCTATCGAGAGAACCGATCAATGCACGTCAGTAAACAGGAGTACCCACAACTGACGGGCTACGGACCAACTAGGTCGATGTGGATGTGGCAAAACCTTGTGTTTGGCGTGGAAAAAGTGCCCAGTGGAGCCCTGACGTGTTTGTGGATTTTCGGTCACTGGCATTTGAGGCAGGGGCGTGACCACTCGGTAATATCACGTCGCAGATTCAGCCAAAAGAATCTAGCCGAAATGAGCTTTACCGAGGCCGCCACTCCAGGGTGAGATAGCGAATGTAAGGCATCGAAGACCGTACGTCGGTGACGATCAGGAATTAATGGTCATGGAGATCCATCTGAAGTGTCAAGGCGTCAGCTGGAATATTTTCTGAACCAGAGATGTGACGAATATCACTAGTGAACTGTGATATTAAGTCCAAGTGTCACGTCTCTCTCGGCGAGTATTTGTCCGACTTGGTATGCAGGGTGAAGATTAACGGCTTGTGCTCTGTGAAAACCATGAAATCTCGACCTTCAAGAAGGTGGAAGAAATGTTTCACAGCCAGATAAACAGCTAGTAGTTCTCTACCGAAGGTGCTATATCTTTGTTCTGCTGGTTTTAGCTTGCGCGAAGGGTTGAGTTTGGTGGTTCACCGATTGTTGTAACGCTGCGTCTACAGCAAGATTCGACGCATCGACGGTCAAAGAAAGTTTGGCGTCGGCTACGGGGTAAGCGAGCAAGGAAACTTACACGAGTTCGTCTTTAACAGCGAAGAACGCTTGCATTTGAGTTGTAGTAAGAGAAATAGGCGCATCCTTCTTCTTTCTGTCACACAACAGTTGCGTCAAGGGAAGCAATTTATCCGCGCAATTCGGGATGAAACGTCGGTAAAAATTAATTAACCCCAAAACATGACGTAGTTGTCGCAGCGAGGTTGGTGGGGTAAGTTCCTGGATGACTTTTACTTTCTCCGGGACTGGGCGTATCCCTTTGCTATCGATGACGTGTCCCAAGAATTCCTGAGAGTCCACACCGAATACACACTTAACATAGTTGATCTTGACTTCATAAGCAGTCAGTCGTTGAAAGAGTTGTGTTAAGTGAAGCTTGTGTGACTTCAAAGTGGTGCTAGCGATGAGGAGGTCATCGACGTAGGCAAACACAGAATCCAACCCGCGTGTCACCTCGTCTATGAACCTCTGAAAAGAGCTTGCTGCGTTTCTTAACCCGAAAGGCATCGATAAATTCAAATCTGTCGAACGGAGTGGTGACAGCAGTTTTGGGAATGTCTGCTGGGTTCATGGGAATCTGGTGGTATGCACGAACGAGGTCAATTTTAGAAAAGACCGTGCAACCATGCAAGGCAGCTGAAAAATCCTGCAGATGAGGCAGTAGATATCGATCAGGGGTTGTAGAAACGTTAAGACGTCTATAATCACCCACTGGTCGGAAGTCTGTATCACCCTTGCGCGCCACGTGAAGAGGTGAGACCCAAGGACTAGTGGATGGTCTGGTGAGACCAAGCTGGAGCATGTGGTCAAAATCAGCTCGTGCGGCTTTTAGTTTGTCTGGAGCCAACCAACGCGGACGAGAAAAAACAGGAGGTCCCTTGGTATCGATGAAGTGTCTTGTTGAATGCTTGGGTTCAGTAGGTTTGAAACACAAATCAATCAATTCCGGAAACGAAGCAAGAAGAGTATGATATTCGTTTCCAGAAGCAGCAACAAAGAACGACGGACTGACTAAGGCAACTAAGGTCGATAAAGAGGTGCTACTGTCCAAAAGGCGCTGCCTCCTTACATCCACGAGTAAGGAGCAATGGTGCAGGAAATCAGCACCTAGAATGGGATAAGGCAGATCAGCAATGGCAAATTTGAAGTCTCTACGGAGTGCCAAGTCTAATGACAGCGATATCTGTCCATAAGTGTGGGTGGTGGAATGATTGACCGCAGACAGGGTGATATCTGACTGCATAGGCTTGGCAGAAACAAACCGCAGAGGCCAGATATTGACCGTAGCTCCAGTGTCGACCATGAAACCTTTTGGAGAGAGGCTATCACGAACGAAAAAGGCACGATTCGGTGTTTTGTGAATGGAAACTGGCGACGTGCCCACAGTCTCCATGTTTAGTTTCCCTGCGGCGAGAATGAACAAGGCTGTACACAATTCCGAGATTTCTGCTTGAATCGCCGATGGTACCAACAGAAATGTAATCGTTGCAGATGAACGGCGACGAGAAGAACGATTTCTCCGGCGAGGTCTGTTGGCGGACCGAAGTCGCATAATTGGGCGACTTGCCGAGTTAAATCGGCAATGGCTTTTAGAGTGGCAGTATGGAGTGAACCACTTGCGTCTGTAGTGAGGAAGATTGGAGTGACTCATTTTTGCGAGTGAGAAAATGTGGTAAGAAAAACCGAAAGTCGACCAAAGAAGAGAATTTCCAACAATAACACAGGAGACAAAGTCGAGAAAAAATATGGGCGAAAATCGTACCTTCATACGAAAAAGAAATGCTTCGTGTCGCGAAAAGTTAAATAACAAATCCAACTGTGGGCCTTGTGCTGAGACGCGAAGGTTCACAGGAGCACATGGTAAAATTTTAGGCATGTGGGAAAAATTTGGTAACGATGCCTTAACTCAGAAAAAATAAATGGAACTCCGCGGGAATTAAAAACAGAAAACAGGCTGGCCATTTGTAAAAAAAAAAAAGACATTTTCGAAGGCTTATGCGAAGACATTGTGACAAGTGCAAAAAGCTGGAACATCGGGTTCGCTAAAAATTGGTGGTAGGGAGTCGGTGAAAGTTGTACGTCAAGGTTTCTCGCACTGCCTTTGACACAAATGAAAATCGACAATAAAAAGCTTGATATTAAATTTTCGTCATGGAAAAACATTTTAAACACCGTGTATCGGTTATATACACGACTGGAATTCCATTTTCATTCACAAATTTCACCGGATATATTGTTTAAAAAATAATTACTGCTTGAAATATTCCAGTTCTCTTTTTGATGTAGTTTCAAAATGGCTGCCGATAGAAAATTTACTTGAGGCATATTTTTAAGCGAAAACTGGCTGTTTCTTATTATTTCGTATGTCTGGGATCACCAGCTTAACGAGGCTGAGATGGAAGAGAGACGATAAATGAATGCATTGGTTCAACTTTAACATGTCGAGAAAGGGTTGAACGGCGAGTCCAGTTTAATATGATTGGTATTCGAAGTCGGAGGTCACCAGTTTAACAAACGAAGGATTGGACGATATGCTGAAAACAATTGGTTGAGAAAGGCTGCATATGATAAAGTAACTCCATTCGTATCTTGGTCTGTTAAATATTATTTATTGTGAAACCAATCACACATGTACGTGAACCAAGTTTTGCCATCATGTCGTTGTCATCTTCAGTGAGATTTGTTCTCCATGAATGCACCACGAGGTCTTATCCATGGTGAGCGAGAAAGAAGAGAAAAAACGCGTCTTGCTTGTTGGAGCTACTGCCTAGAACTGAAATTCCCGCGTTGAACCTCAGCCTTCAGCGCATGCGCCACCCAGGCGGTGCGCATGAAGGAGTGCCCCTGGACACCACAGGTTCCGGCTGATGAGGTTCGAATCCCAACTGTAGGATAAGCGATATCCTACACTCTCTTCATGCAGTCTCCTGCATTCGGTTTCAAAGAGCTCTACTCCAGCGTCTCACACGGACCTCCATGCCCTCCGATTAACAGCCAAGGCCTTCAACCGATTGCGAGGGACACCGCATAAAATGAGAGACCGCTTGAGATGATCATGAAAAGAAGTTTTGGACGTCTATGAAGTCTACTTCCAGTCTCGATCTCGCTGAAGAGGACCATTTTGGGAGGCGGTTACCCGGCATTCTAGTCACATGGCCAACCCAGCGAAGAAGAGGATGAAAGATGCAGGCCTCAACGCAGCAGATCCCAGCCCTCAGGCGGATTGATCTACAGCATTGTCATATTTAATATGACGTATCGAATTTAATAGAATCCATGTTAAACATTTGGTGGTGTAAACATTTTATTTATTTATCACATTAAAATGCTATACGTTTCAAAGTATTGAAAAGAGAAAAAAAAAAGAAAAGAAAAGTAAAAAACAAACATCGTCGTGCAATATTAATTTGTGTGTGTGTGTGCGTATGTATGTGTGTGTGTATGTGTGTGTGTGTGCGTGTGTGTGTGTGTGCGTGTCCAAGGACAGATAAAGGGGGATAAATATGACTAGGGAAAAACTATTGATCTTCTAGCCACGAAGACATTGTAAACATATAGTTATTTATAGTGTAGACAATTAAACATAGTTGTCTAGTACTCATTTGTCATCATACAGAATGATGAAGTGAGGTGAGTCTTATTCTGAATGTAGGGCGAAATATTAGTGAACAGCTTTTGTTGTTTTTTTTAAAAATTTTGATACCGGTAAAACAGAAAGAGAATGAAAGGAACAAGGTTAAGTTAGTCTAGCTGACAGGTTTTGTAGGAGGCGTTGAGGTGGGTGGTGGGGCGAGTGTATGTGTGGCTGTGTGTAGGATATGTCTACTTCTGTGATAGTTCTGATGACACCATCCTTTGTAGTGAAGTTAGAATATAGAGAGGTCATTGATAAAAAATAAGAAATTTGTGACCCCGGGAAAAATGGATTGCTCCTAGGCTCTGTGGTTAGTCCAGCAGGATGTCAATAGTTTACAATAGACGCATGAGATTTAATGCTGTATGGACAGGAACAAAAAGAATGAACTAAGAGAGAAGACACGGGATTATGCTGAGCCTCTGTAGACGATATATACAGACTACCAAACCCATCTGTAAGTATCTGGTATAAATTTCTAGAATCTAAGAGGTCATTTTCTCAAAGCACACCACGACCATCGACAATGACATCAGTAACAACTGCAGCCACCACCTTCCGTAACCGAAATTTCAAAATAGAGTAAAATAGAGAGGAAATAATTCAACACGACCAGATTCAAGGAACATAACTCTTCAGAAGCAAGTGAGGATAACTCTCTCAAAAAAATAACGTTTTACATTTTGATTAGCTACAAAAGTATAATATTTAGGGTTGCAGATGGGATTTGTGGTGTTTTCTGCACAAAAAAAAAAAGAAAAAAAAAAGAAATAGAGAGAGAAATATACATACACTTTCATTTTGTGTATGCACATACACAAATATTTATGTATACTCATTCGTTTAGGTATACGCATACAAATACATTTACGAATGCACGGATACATTTATGTAAACACACACGTATGCACACATATATTTATATATACTCGTCTATTTATGGATACAAATACATTTATATATACATATAAACGTTTATGTAAGCACATATGTATTTATGTAAGCACACATATATTTATGTATACTCATCTATTTATGGGTATAAATATAAATACATTATTATGTATACTCACATTTATGTGTGCATACATTCATTTATGTATATGCGTATTCATATATCTATGTATACACATTTGTGTATACGCACATACATTCATGCACGCACATATATGTACATTTATGGACACATACGTACATTATGGATGCAGCATAGGCAAGAAGTATTTTGTTTCAGCTCCAATACGGTTTCAACTTCAATCGTACAACGCTGCACATTGGACCAATGTCTTCTACCATAGCACGTGGTTGACCAAAACCTTGTCAGTAGTATTTGGTACATTGAAACCACGTGGAAGCCCGTCGAAGTATCTACCCTTGTTCTTGTGTGATAGACTTATTCTATAGCTCTGTTCAACACCATCACCTGGTACATTGGTACTGCTAGTGAAGTCCAGGCTGCTGCAAAGCATTCTGGTCATGTCTCTGTTGTGAGGACAAATTTCTCTCTTTTTTTCCACCTATCAAAGTGATCCCTAAATGATTCTCCGCCCTCTCCTCTTTTTCCTTTTACTAAGTTACTAAAATGAATCTTCAGACAAAAAGAATTAGTCTTAAATCAACGCAACATTTCGACTGGTATCGTCTTCGTTGGTCATCAAGTGTCGTAGTAGCTGAATAGATTTGGAATGGTCTAGTGGAGAAGAGCATTAGTATCATTAGTTTAGAAATACAGTTTCCCAATTCTAAAACACTTCGGCACAATGTACTTATAAAAGAATTACATATCTGATGATGATCACAAATAAAGCAGATAGAAACGTAAAAAATATAAAAAAAAAAGAAATATTTTTTATCACTAACAATAAGATTTATTAGTCCGAAGTATTATAAGCTAATTATATAATTAATGTTGTTTAATATTGGAGTTATACACATCATTGTGAAGTGGAACCAATAAGTGTCATAATTGGTCACTACATTCTCATTTACATGACGTACATAAAAGATTCCGAGTGTAAAATCGAATACTATTAGTTTACATCAATATTAGATACGCTCAAATAATGAATACCTGTCATTAGAAGTAATTCCTATCAGTAATTTTATCATACGAGTGGAAAAAGAAATGTTTTATTTTGATTCATTGTGTATTTATTACTACACCGCAGATTTATAGGAGGCAAGACATGGTAGATTGTGACTTTCATGCCATTCCTCTCTTAATGCTGTTAACTGGACAAGGGAAGTTGTTTAAACTGGAAAATGGAAGTTAGCTGACTTTGTTTGCACAAAAGAAATAATGTATTCACAGAAGCCATAATAAAAAAAATAAAATATCAATACTTTATTCCCTAAGCAAAAACGAAACCCTTACGTTGTCGTTCGTTTTGCAGGAAATGATAGCTAATTATCCCGCAAGTTTGCCATCTTAGTATCTAAGAAAATTGGCGAATATAGTCGTCACAGGTACACTGTCTGAAAAGACGAGATGATAGGGCCGAATAACTTTGATTGTAGGTCTGTTCGATTAGGACTGGCCTATGATTTCACAACAGCATCATCATCATCATCATCATCATCATCATCATCATCATCATCATCATCATCATCATCATCATCATCATCTTTACCTCCCCCCCAACACCAACACCAAAACAACAACAGCAGCAACCTCATTGAAATCATCAGAAATGATGATCATCATTATTAATTTTTAGTACACATATTTTTTTTATTTTGATTTTTACTATACTCTTATTTGTTTATTGCGTGCTTCCATGGCAAAGCCAAGTACAGCACTATGTGTCTTGAATATGTGCAGTGCTTTGGTTTAGTTTTGTGTTTTCTCTTTTGACAGTACCCAACGTCATCTGTACGTATTCTTCCTACTGATTTTATTTTATTTTATTTTATTTTTACTATGTTGAGTATATTTGTAAGTCTCGCTCTATACTTATGGTATAACGCTAAAGACACCCATTGATATAGAAATTATTTCTGTTTACAGTTCAAAAGGTCCCTTTATCTTCTTTTGGATATCTTCATATTTGGATAATTGATAATTCCTCCATGTCTTTTAGTGATACATTATTGTTTATTACTATTTCATATGGCTAAAATTTCCAGAATTTTATTGTAAAAGCATATGGAGGACATGGAATAAAAGAAATTAAGCCGACAAAAATAAAAACTGAGACAAGTTCCTGACATATTCGAATCATAATATCGAGACGTATAGGAAACTGAAGCATCACCTGTACGTGAGACTTTGAATGGCGTGTTTTGTGCACCAAATAAAGAGATTACGCGGTTATCCGTAAACAAAACCGAAGAGATATTTACATTGAAACGAATAATAGTTTGTTATATTTGAATTAGTGAATCATAATGTATGACTGTGCAACATGGAACTAATATAATTCTACCATATACCATAGATGGAACCAAGTCAGTCTGATGGGGGCTGTGATAGAAAGATAATTATAAGTCAAGTACGAATGTGTCTAGTCAGAGAAAACTACAACCTCATAGAATATACTGGTATCTGAAAATATAGAAGACGGGATTGTTATAGCAGGAAGGCCTTTGGTCATGGATTTACTTAATTGGGGCTGGAATTCTTAGGTCTTCTCATTGAAGGTTTTCCTCGTGCTAAACGACAAAGGTAACACCAATTTGAGAGCACAAAACATGTTGGAAGTCACAATAATGAAAGTAGGATGAAATACTAGGATACTGTTATACGTTTACCTGACTGAATAAAGGCACCTGTTTCTTACAGTACGCTAAGGTGCTAATTAAATCATTAATTTTATAAATACAATAGTTGCACATCTAATTTCCATTGTAAACAAACACAAATGATTTGATTTGATGAAACAGAGACCTGACATCCTAATAATGGCTGAACACCTGCAGGGGAGTTTAGTAGATTGAATCAACCTTGGAGGATAGCTATTTATTTAATCAACCAATCCACGCGCGCGCGCACGCACACATCGATCAATGACAAGTAGAATTGACTTCGGTAGATGTACATTCAGAAAATAGAGGTGCAGATAAAATGATGAAGAAAAGGAATCTTGATATACAAAAGGCTATTAATTAAAACACTACATTTATCTTTTATGTATTATATACTTTTTATGTTTTTACTTGTTTCAATCATCGGACTGCGGCTATGATGGGGCAGGGGCTTGAAGGGCTTTAGTCGAAGAAAATCCCCACCCCCCATATACACACACTATTTATGTTTCTGAAATTTGGTTCTTATTCTATTTATCTCTTCTGCAGAACCGCTATGTTATATAAATTAAACAAACCAACACACACACATACACACACACACACACACACATACACACACACACACACACACACACACGCACACACACACACACACACACACACACACATTCACACGCTCCTACAAATGAACGTGTGGATACTGGCCTAAATATTGCTATATGTAAATTGCACTCGCTTGTGTGAAATCCCACACAGGCAATCACCTATGCATATAAACACGCACATGCATGTATACATGCGCATATACACATCTGTATATATATTCGTGTGGAAGACCGGTGTGTTTAATATATTCAGACACGAAAAAGGTGGTTTGTAATAATGTGCATAGACAAGCGGATAAAATAAAATAAAAGGATTATTAACTCATAGAGTAGATTACATTAAATGATAAATACATTATTTTAGGTGATGTCTATACAATTGGGTTTAGCTCTCGGCAGGTTAGCTGCACATATGCTATAAAAAGATTTACAGGTAATCAATATTATAAGGAAGACATTAAATACAAAATAAATAGAATTTGCAAAGCTTTTAAGAATACACAGGTGATAAATCTCTCTCTGGACACACGATGAAATGATAAAAAAAAATTATAATAAAATATAAATAATATTAAAGAAATGAAAAGATTAAAATATTAAAATTAACATTTAAAAATCAGTGGGCAAAAGACTATAGTACTGTTGGATAGAAAAGGGGTTGTTCAGACTATCTAAGTGTAAGATAGTTTGCGAAAGAGTCGAAGGATGTTTTTAGTGCTTGTGTATTTTAAATGAAAATAAAATAAAACAAATTAGGCGAGGGAATATACGGTAAAAGTTGGTAAAAGTAAGTACCAGATTCACTATACATATGGGACTGTTTAGCAACTCATTAGGTAGTGAGAATTGTGACGACAATAATTCAAGAGCTCTGATCTCTGGTTCAACGCGTGTTTATTTTGGAAAACGAGGAAACATTTTTCACTTAAACATGGGCTTCTGTACGAATCCTGCTTGTACGGAGTAGCCGTTTCCTAACATAGACCAGTGAATTTTAAAAGGAGAATACCTCCTTTAATTGCTATATTTGTCGGACCAGAATCGTTGACGTTCTTTTCTCTGGGTACTTAAAGTAATTTTTGTCGGGGTATAGTCTTGTTTTGAAAGAATATTCGGTAGATCCTGTATAAGTCTTATATGCATCTGTGTGGCTAATCTGAACTTTGGCCCTATAGCCTATACCTTTTGTTAGACAGTTTCCTTACAAAGGGCAGCTAGTTTGGTTTTTAAAGTTACATCTTGTTACCTCGTTTACCGTGGCACCATTATTTTTGTTGATGATAATTTGTATTGTGTTGGCTTATTAAAGTGGCGAAGTTTCTACAGTAAGAATAGCTAACCTTTAGCGTTCTTCTATTAAAAATTCCATTGTATATTTCGTTTGCTGGAGAGTTCCTAGAAATTATATTTAAGAATTCCTTTCCAATATTCGTTCTAACGGATGTGTTGAATGTTGGGTTGAAGCACAACATCTTTCTAGTCCTAGTTCTATGGGGTCTGCTATGGTTACACTCATTATGACTATATTGGATCCTCTATTAGAATCGGCTACTTTGTAAAGCATCGTTGTAATACAGGGCGGCATTCCGGAAAGCAGTTTCGTCTGAAGATTGTGACGAAATGCGTTTTTCTATGTTACTGACCATATTCCGAAGGATGGCTGGTGGTTGATTGAACCCTTTGTCAATATAGTTCAGTTTTTCGTTAGGTTTACGAAAGGTCTGGAAAGCATTTGATTCTAAATCTAGGTTAATGTCTAAGAAGTTGACGTTAGTAAGGTTTGTGCCTATTGTAGTTTTTAAGCCCATTCTTTGGAAGAACGGGATAAGATTCTTTGTTAGGCCATCGAGTTCGTGTTCGTTCATCCTACGTGGGATTATACGGCCATCAACCCTATATAATCCAACATGTAAAGAAGGAAATGTTATATGCAAGTTGTGTAGGATATAAGCAGCTTTCAACATGCATAATTCCGCTCCGTCATACACACCCATCGGGACATCGAATAAAGAATCTCCACTCTTTTTGACCCAGGTGGAATCATCGGAAAAGTGTAAAGACTTCCTGGCATCTAAGATGATGTCGATATCAGAACTGCTGATGCTTACATACTCATTAGCAAAATATTTTGCTCTATGAAGTAGAGACCTGGATATATACAATAAATGAATGAGACGGAGGATGGTGTATAATGGTCTTTATTTATCACGTCTATCGTTTCGACCATCATGATCGAATCCTCACTGGTGGGATGCTGTACAACTGGTTTCTGCGCATCCCTCGGTGGAGATGTGTCTCTTCAAGTGATTTTACAAATGGTATCTTATTTAATAAACCCTGTTTCACATCGTTAGGCTACAGTATGATGTTTTGGACTGTAACTCTTAACCTTTGGGCTTTGTGTGTAGGAATGCCGAGAAACTGATACCGTTTCGAGGAATATCGGGAGACTGATACAGCCAAGTAATTAAGACACCGCTCCCTGTCACTGACGTGAAAATAACAAAAGGATATCAGTATCTTGACATTCCTACACACGAAGCCCAACAGTGAAGATCTACAGTCCACAAAAGCATACTGTAGCTATACGAAGCGAAATAGTGTTTATTAAATGAGACAGCCTTTGTAGAATCCCCTGGAGAAATACATCTGCACCGAGAGTTGCGCAGAACTAGTTGTACAGCAGCTCACCAGTGAGACGTCGATGCACGATGTGTCGAAATGATTGTGGTTATAATTAAAGACTCTTATACTCTATCTTCCGTCTCGTTCATTTATTGTATACTTGACGACCACTGAGGAATTCCTGAAGTAGATCCAGCGACGATTGTATAAGCAGCGCGGTTGATGTCAGGTATCCATAGATAGTGAACGTGCTTCCCCGGCAAGGTACT
>JAOPUL010174208.1:0-13438 GCA_027564515.1 Octopus rubescens | reverse complement strand
ATATATCTTTATACGATGGGTTTCTTCCAGTTTCGGATGACTGGCAGATGCGTAGATCTCGAAAGCACCCACGATGGTGGTTAAAACATGTGTGCTGGAAATTCTGGGTTCACTGACAGCCGTCACATCCATAGCTAGTGACCTGAGCTCGTTAAGCAAGCGACCCTGTTTTCAGGGCTACTCCAGACCACGCACATGTATACAACCTACTCTTAAAAAGTGTCATGATGACTAGATAGAGATCGGAGAAGGAACAAAAAAGGCGTCTACTTAGCCGCTGGAGCTCGGCTGGCTCCACAAACGTAACTTCTTTGGGTCCTTCTGAGAGCTCCATTACAAGTCTACCCGTGGCTTCTACATTAAGGGTTCCAATGTTGTTAGGGAAGCTTTCCCAAAGGAGTTTATAAGCCTCTATTAGCATTCGCACCATCAGCAATGTTTCTGGTCCATGAAAAGTGCAGGTGCTTAAGCCCACATCCTCTCTCTCTCTGTCTCTCTCTGTCTCTGTCTCTGTCTCTCTCTCCCTCCCTCTCTCTCTCTCTCTCTCTCTCTCTCTCGACGTCTCTCCTTCATAATATGCGAGCCAGCAATTGATTGCTGGCCCTCCTCCCTAGCACGGAGTTTGGTGTTTGTGTGATTGGCTGCTGCTGTTGGAGGAACTTTCATTTCGGGGGCGGGCGTAGCGTTAGTGGAGCTTGTTGTGATGACAGTGTATATGGTGAAAAATGTGATGCTGGAGGGCTTTGTGAGGTTGTAGGTGTGTCTTTGGCTGTTGTGAGTGTGTTTTCTATATTTGTTGGTGTTTGTCTTGATGTGGGGCATGATGCTTTATTTTGCCTTTTTGGGGTTCCCACTCATTTTCACTGCGTATTGCAGATGAATCCGTGTCTGTGAATGTTGCTGTGCGTCGATGGAAGTATTTAGGATTGGAGTAGACAGAGAGTGGGAGAGAGTGGGAAAGCTCCGTTGGGAAAGCCTCTGCTGTTGAAGGGGAAGGTGGTGGTGCATCTTTTGCTTGTGCTATTGGTGTTGTTAGTGTTGTTGGTGTTGCTGGTGTTGTTGCTGTTGTTGCTGGTGTTACCACTGTAGCATGTGTTGCTGTGGTTGCTGTTGTTGCTGGTGATGGTGATCTTTAGGCATTTACTTGTTTTGCCGCTCCAGTTGTTGATGATGCCGTTGCTGTCGGCGTTAGAGTTGCTTTTGTTGCTGATTTCGCAGCTTTGTTTGTTGAAGCATTGGGGACCCGATGTTGATATTAAGGGAGTTCCACTGTTCCCGCTCTTCTGTTTGAGGGCAGAAATCTTTCAAGTGACATGTCTCCTCACACAGTTGGCACCGTGGTTTTCTACCCTCAAGCATGACGTGTAGCTCTTCCCCTCCTGGAAGGCGAATGAAGTCTGAAATCATATGGATCGCGTCTGGTTTAATGTGGAGTAGCACCTCCACGCTGGTCCCAGATCAATTTACGCGTCGGGTCATTTTCACCTCCAGGATGCTTTAACACCCAGCGGGGGTCCTACTATCTTTATACGCACCAGCCTCCTTCCTAAATAGGATGGGTGGCGCACATATTTTCCACTCCCGCAGGCAACGAAAGAGTGTTTGGAAGCCACAGCTACAGATTTAAAGAGCACTATAATGCCCTCAAAGTGGTTTGCCCTAGATACGTGCAGGATGTCGGGCATTACCTCTTTCAGCACTCATTCTACATCTGCATGACTAGCCATCTCCCGTCCCTTCATGCTCGTGGAGATACTTTCGTATTGGACTGCCCTTTTTTTGTGTTTTTCTGCCAACAACTCGTGGGAGATGGCAATGTCCTCCCGCGCTTTATGAAGCCAGTCAATTTTGTAAATTTCTTTGCTTTTCGCAGCCATTGCTGCGAATATTTTGTTGTTATTGTTGTCTTTAATATCATTTGTTGTGTTGGTGGTGGTGAAGGTGGTGGTGGTGGTGGTAGTTGTGTTGTTGTTGTTGTTGGTGGTGGTGGTGGTGGTTATGTCGGAGTATGTTGCGGTCATCTTCGTAAACTCGCTACTGCTGCTAAGTGCCACATTTGGCATGTTCGATTTAATTGCGGGGATTTCAATTTCTTAATTTGAATTATCCCCGAATCTGCTGCTGTTCTCTGTTCGCTTGGTACTTAGTTCCAATGGACTCTGAACATGGTGGGTGCCCGCCTCCCCTTCCATTTGGGAGTAGAAGGCGGATGGCACTACCATGTCTTGCACATTTCTATCTGTAGTACCACTTACATCCACTTCCATGTGTTCACCATACTTGTTTTTGAAATTATATATTTTTTTTCAAACAAGGGAAAAATTGTTATTTTAATTTTGAGACCCCAGAAAAGCACAAACATCGAAAACAACCAAACCTAGGCAAAGGTTGAGCTTTTAATAAACGTTCTGTGTAACAAAATAATTAATAAACAACTTTTGTAGACAACATTAACGACAAAATCTCTTAGGCGTAGGTAGACACATGCGTGCATTCCTTTCAAAAGAATTATCATTATTAATAACAATAATAATAATAATAATAATAATAATAATAATAATAATAATAATAATAATAATAATAATTAGAAGAAAAAGAAGAACAAAAACATGATGACGAAGAAGGAGGTGGAGAGGAAGAAGAAGAAGAAGAAGAAGGAGATGAAGAAGCAAAAGAAGAAGAAATGGAAGAAGAATAGAATAAAAATAAAAATAAAGTAAATGAAGAAGGAGGAGAAGAAGAAAGAGGAGAAAGAGGAGAAGAAGAAGGTGAAGAAGAAGAAGAAGAAGGAAAAGGACAAGGGGAGGAGGAAGAGTAGAAGAAGAAAACAAAGAAAAAGAAGAAGAAAAAGAAGAAAAGGTGATGATGATGATGATGATGATGATCATGATGATCATGGTGGTTTCGATGATGATGATCATGACCATGGTTGTGATGAGGATGAGGATGATGGTGGTGGTTGTGATGATCATGATGATGAAGATGATGATGACGATGAAGAAGAAGGAAAAATATGAAGAAGAAGAAAAAAATGAAGAAGGACAAGCAGAAGAAGAAAAAGAAAAAGAAGAAAAACGTAGAATATAATAAGAGGCGTAAAAAGATGAAGAAGAGAAAAGATGATGGAAGATACTAATAATAATAATGTTCTCAACATTAGGCACCAAGTCAGCAGCTTTATGGGAAGGTGTACATTTGTTATATCTACCCCAGTACTCAACTTGTGACTTATTTTAACGACCGTGAAAGGGAGAAAGGCAAGTCGACCTCGGTGAAATTGGAACGTGAAGCCGGACAGATCGCTAAGCATCTTCTGCGGCTAACTACCGAATCTGCCAGCTCACCTTCATTTTAGTCATTTCAATAATAATAATCTCTTCTCTATTGGACATAAGGGTCAAACACAAGTTAAAAAGGGACAATACAACAAAAGTGTCAAGTGGGGCTTAGCACAACTATTCGTGTATAATATAAAATATAACGAATAATTGACAACAAAAATTCAACATTAAGATTAGCCAAAAGGGTGACTTCCACCCAGGGACAACTAAGGAGCCTCACACATCCTGTTTACCTGAGTTCCAGTGGCACCCCATCCAGCAGGTACCTCTCTCCTTTTCAACTCCTCCTGCTAACCAAGGTATATTCAGAGTAGGTCAATTCACGCAGGTCCTCCTTGCCACATTTAACCACATTTCAACAAAAATTGGGAGAACGTCCCTCTCCACCACCACTTTAGATCCCTTAATGACAACAGCTGCGGAAAATCACGTTTCATGGGCTCCGGTTTCATCAGCTACGTGGCAGGGCAAAGGACTACGGTCAGGTGGTGGGATATTTCTAAAGCGATGTACGCACCTCTGCCGAAATTCAGGAGCAGCTTCCTCTCTGTCCAAACCTGGGTGAGTCTGGCCACCCTGCTCATCACCTTCGCCCCGTTCCTGTCCTCGTGGAGGTCTGTCTACACTAGACCCCGAGCAATTTAACCGATCCTTCCACCCAGCAAACTACGACGCTTCCGGATCAGATGGACCTGCCTCCGAGTTCTCCTGCTTAATCTTTGCTCTTGTCACCTCTTCGTACTCCCTTAAGGTAGTGCCGATCGCCTCGATTTCCAAGATGTCCGACACAATTATAGTCAGTCGTTCACGTAAGCCGAGATGAACCTTCCGCATCCTTGGTCATCGAAACATACGACTCGAACATACAACTTCGTTAGTTTTGGCTTGAGAGCCATCACGCACACAGTGCGTGAGAATAGACATCTTTGACGGACCAAACATGCGACGCTAAACGTCTTTCGTCCTCTCATGCCTTACCCCTGACCACGCAAACTTCGTTCATGGCATTAAAGTATTGATCAAGAGCTAATCTCCTCTCCAGCACGTCGGTCGCTCTGCCACTTCTGAGCACCTTTTCTAGCTTCCTAACTATATCTCCCTCTATCCTAGATTCTTCTAACGCTATAAATTTACTAAAATCTACCGCCTCTACTCTAGCTCTTTTCGGGGCTATCAGACCATCGACAGTTGATGATTGCATCCGACAACTTCCGATTGACTAACTTACTAACCCGTTCTCTGAACGTGTACGCACCGGAAAAGATGCATTCAGCTTCCAGTAACTGGTGCCCTAACTATAGATCCTATCTAGGTCGACCGTACTGATCACAAACTTGTGGTCTCTGTACCCATCGCCTTTGAACTGTGGACAACTTATGCTACTTCTATGTACAAACTTACAATACTCTATCTAGATACGATCTGGAAGACCCGATGCTGTTTACCCAGTCCACATAGGCGCATTCGGGAAATTGAGTCGCTACCTGTCAGACAATGGGTAGTGACTGACCAGATTTGGGAGGCTTTTCCTCCCCACTCTCCTATCGGCTAGTCCCAATTTATCCAGGCGCGCGCCCTTGATGATGTAGCAAGTAAAACGAGCGAGGCGTCCCAAGGTAAAGCTCCAACGTCTGGAGAAACGTCCAAACGTATGAAAAAAACCTCTAGACGTCTGAACAAAGCTCCAAACGTCTGAAGAAAAGCTCCAAACCACTGAAGAAATCTGGCTGGTCTGCCTCTGTCGCGGCACACACACCTGTTGTCAGTACTTCTGAAAGCTTTCATTTGGGGCGGGATGGGTTTGTGATGTTGTTGGTTCTGCTGGTTGTAGTGGCTTTTGTTGTGTTGATGGTTGTGGAGCTGGTGGGGCCGGTGTTGTTGTCAATGTGACTATATGTGTTGCATTTTCTGACTTGTCTGATGTGTGTGTTGATGTGAGACCGGATGTTTTCCTTCTGTGTCTTATTTTTTGGTTCCTCCTCATCCTCGTTTTGAGAATGAGTAGGAACTAGTATCTGTAAAATCCTCTCCCAATGAGAGTGGGAGGGTGTGTTTTCTTTCTGAGGTTGTCTCTGTGTGAGTGTATGTTTGAGAGAGAGGTAGATGGAGAGCTGGTCACAGAGGTGCTGTGGGTTGATCTTTCCCCTGTTTTTCTTGTTGTAGGTGATGATGGTGCTGCTGAAGTTGCCGGAGCTGTTGTTGTCTCAGCTATATCCATTGGATTCGTGTCTGGTGATCTAGCTGGTTTTGCAGCCACTGGTGTAGTTATGGGTGCTTCTGCCGTGGGTCCAGGTGTCGGCAACCTTGGTGTTCCGGCTGCAAGTGTGGCATGTTGACTTTGATGTTGCTGTTGTTGATAGTGTGATGTAGGCAGTGGGAGTGGCCTCGTGCCTTTTATCTTTTGGGGGAAGAAAGGTGTAAGGTGGCCTGTGGCCCCACAAAGGTCACATCTAGGCCTTCGACCCTCCGCAACGACCCGTTGTTCCACCCCGTTGGGCAGCTGTATAATGTCCGGGATTTTATCTGTTTTCTGGCTTCACAGAAAGCAAGATTTCTATATCAATCCTGGACCAGTTTTTTCGGCTGCTCCACCTGAGATCTAAGCGTGTCTCCTATTCTTCGAAAAGAACGCACACCACAATCCACCAGACATTCACACCAGGCGGAACACCCGATATCCTTAGCCTTGCCGTTATTCTAGAGAGGTACGTTCGATACAGAATAAACTCCTCACTCCATCTAGGCGATACTGAGCGCTTTCGTGCGAGAACCTCGATGTTGGAATAGCGTATTCCTCTCTGTAAGTGGGCCACAACCTCCATAATGTCTTTCAAGGCTTTTTCAACATGAATAATTGTGGTCGGTTGCGCCCGCCTGCCCTTCCGTGAGACACATCTGTAGAAGACTATTTTCTTCTTACCTTTTTCTATTATATCTTTAGGCACGAGTACCGCTGCCTTACTTCCCTCAAAGTTTTTTTTGCTAGCGGATAGTTTTTTTTTTGCTAGCGACAGTTCGTTCATTTTTCCCATCTCGGGCTAGCGAAAACTTCATCATCATCATCATCATCATCATCATCATCATCATCATCTTTTCTTCTTTTTCTTCTTTTTCTTCTTTTTCTTCTTCTTTTTCCTCTTTATCTTCTTTTTCTTTTTCTTCTTTATCTACTACTTCTTCCTCTTCTTTTTCGTCTTCTTTTCATTCTCCTTCATGTACTTTTTCTGTTCTTCTTCTTCTTCTTCTTCTTCTTCTTTATCTACTACTTCTTTTTCTTTGGCGCTAGCCACGTCGGAAAAGCTTTTGTTATTGTTGTTTTGGGCGTCTTTAAATTCCACGCTTGTTTTATTATTGTTGTTCCTATTTTCTGCGTTGGTTTTGTCTTTCACCGAATCCCTATTATTTTTTGTTTCAATATTGTTTGTTGTTGTATTAGCTGTGGTGTTGGTGGGGGTGGAATTGTTGTTGTTGCTGTTGTTTTCACTATGTCCGCTGCTTAACGTAGTGACCCTACAACTAGTGGTGGCGGTGTTGCAGTTGACGTTGCCGCTACTGATTTTACGTGCTCTTTCATACTTCAGATTGTTGTTGTTGTTGTCGCCGCCGCTGTCACCTTGTGGCTCATGGTTTGGAAGAGGCATGAGTGACGGAAGAGGAGGTAGGTCTTCGTCTAAGGGAGTGTTGTGTGTATGCTTGTTTTGTCTTGTTTTATGAAGGCAAAGAGTTGCCCTTGACGGGGCAACAACAGCCTCAAATCCGCAGCCAAGGAATTCCTTGTGTTCTTATAAGCAAATTGGAGCAAAAACGTAGTACATAATCGATAACAAATGGGTGAAACAATAGTTTTAAAGAGGACTTAAACAAAGCGTTCGAAAGCACCTCCGTCGTCAATAATAATAATAATAATAATAATCAATATGAGTATTAGCCACAAGGACTGACAGAAATATAACATGAAAAGACAATACAAAAGACAAACACAAAAGGTTTTTCGTTTAAAAATTACAAAAATATAAAAAATTAAAAATATACGTGTATATAAATCGAAAGAAAACTCCCAATAGGGGAGGCGATTAGAGGACCTCGTGGAAAAAGCCACAAAAACAACGGGAACCTGATCAACAGAGCAAGAGCCCTTCTCCTTTTCAATTTTTCACAGGTGTATCCTCAGAATACTTCCATTCAAACTGGCCATTCTTCCGACATTCACCCACCACTCGACAAACTTGCTAGAAGATAACATTTCCCTCTCCACCCTCACTTTCCTCTTCAAATGGTACTTGAAGAAGTCGATGAGGACTTGACCAAAGAGGAAAGTTTCTGACTTTAGCCCTTTCAAACGAGTCCACCACACTATCTCTTTCGCCACAGCAACAAGACAAGTAAAAATCGCCCACCCCTCCTGGCCAAAGGAGAGTGGCGGAGTGATCTTCACAATGGATTCGGCTGATAGGTGGATACGTCCTACACGCGACAACAACTGTTCGACATAAACCCACAGGTCAGCAATACTCGGACACTGGACAAGGGCGTGCAGGACGGTTTCGTCGCCCTGCACGCACCTCGGTAGACTTTGTCTCGAACAGGCAGCGCCCCTCCGTAGCACTGCCAGGCAAGGGACCTCTGGAAGTTGTCCATAGGTCCCGGGACGAAAGTCCTCCCGAACAGACTGGTCCATTGATCGTCATCGAGTTTCCCCGAGAACGTCGTCGCACTTCCCCTGCACTAACCCTTTATAGAACGCTAGGGTGGAACTACTACCGACCGCATTGCCCGACCGGTGGAGAGCCGTGAGCGCTTGTTGGCACTCGAGGTGCCAATAGCCCTTCATCGGTCTACGCCTAATCCAGGACTGCGGCTCTGTCAAAGAGACAAGCTGTGGAAAAGCCCGTCTAATGAACGGCGACCACACCTGCTCACCATCATCCAGAAAACGCTGGTGATGCTAACCTTATCTGCTGGCCTACAAAATACTCTATCTAGATACGATCTAGACGACCCGCTACGATTCGCCCAAGTCCACGTTTGCGCATGCGGGAAGTTTAGTCGGTACCTGTTGGACAATTGAAAACGTCCGAGCAGGATTTTGAGGATTTTGCAACACCCACTCCTATCGGTTTCCCCCACACAGTCTAAACGTCCGTCAAGGATAGCGTTCCAGTCCCCTATTAAAATTAAAGTACGAGACGTTCCCAAGAAAACATCCAGGCGCTTGAAGTAATCCGGCTGTCCTGCCCCCGTTAGGGCATAGGCAGCCACCAGTCTGAACGCAACGCCGTCGCTGCCATTCACGTCCAGGACCACCAACCTACCTTCCGGATCCAGGAAGACCACCTGTACTTTCAAATCCAGGCCTTTCCGAAATAACACCGCCGTTCCACCACTACCCCTTTCTTAGAAATATCTCGTAGCCAGCGAAAAAGTCGGTGGGGTCCCGCGAGTTGGAAAGGCTGGTTTCGCTAATTGCTGCCACATCTACGTTAATATCGTTTAATAGAAAACCTTTTTTTCCAACTTCATCCGAGGCCTCTGATATTCATGCACCCTATTCTGAGTACTGCCAAATGATTGTTAATGAGAAAGCTCTATTTACCCTTGTCGACGTCTGCCAGGGTGGCTCCCTTTGTTTACTTGGCGGGTGCTTCCATCAGGTTTTTGAAAATACTTTTGTGGTATGTCTTTTGGAAACCTCCAACAGCGTCGGGGAATTTTACTTTTATGTTGTTGTATGTTTCCTTTGTTATTTTTATTACCTGTATATGTGGTGGTGGCGTGTTGTGTGTTAGGAAGACAAAGTCTTCCATTGTTATTTTATTTATGCTTGTTAGATGTTCCGCTAAGTGTTTGTTGTTTATGTTGATGGATGTGAGGTGCATTGTAGGTGTGGCGTCTGTCTGTGGTGGCTGTTGTGGTAGTGCACGTGGAGGTGGTGGTAGTGGTGTTGTCTTGTGTGTGTGTTGGAGCTGTTGGGTGGGTTCCCCTCCTCCTTGCGCCTCCACTTATTTTCTAAAGCCTGGGCCATGCCTTTTTTTTTCTTTTTTGTGAGCGGCGCACCGTTTCCCACTGGCCGCTGTTATCCTCGGGGAGGGCGAAATACTCTGGCGCTACAGTCGCCGGTGCCGTTGGTGATGGTGATCCAGCAGGTGTGTGTGGTGATGATGATGATCCGGCTGGTGGTGGTGATGTTTCGGCTGGTGCTGGTGCTGACCGGGCTGGTGATGGTGATGATTGTCCGACTGGTGGTGGCACTGCTCCGGATGATGGTGGTGCTGGTCCGGCTGGGGTTGTCGAAGATAGTGGTGTTGGCGTGATGGCGGTGTCTTGTTGGTCGGTGTGGGCAGCAGTCCTGGTTTTGGTGGTTTTGGTGCTGCTGTTGGTGCCGACTGCGGCGCTACGGGGACCACCAGCGGGCGCTCCCTTTCCAGGCGCCACTCCTTATATTTAGGTCAGTAGACCCTCAAGTGCTGCTCGCTTGCGCAAAGTAGCACTTGAATCCCCTGCCTTCCACAATGACGTGCAGCCTGGAACCGTCAGGGAGCACCACATTGTCAGGGACCTTGTTGATAGCTTCTTGTTCAATTTGGACAAGAAGCCCAAGTCCCTGACCTACCCAGTTTTGCTGGTGAAGCTTGTGCGCTTCTAGTATTGTGGAGGTGTTCTCTATGTCCCGGAAGACTGCCGCTACCAACCATCATACATTTATTTCTGGGGGCATCTCCCCAATTTTTAACTTGGTCACTCTGCGACAAAGATACGTCGGCACCAGTAGGTACTAGTCACTTTTGAGTGTGACCGTGGAATGCCTCCTTGCCAACTCCTGTGTGGAAAAGCTTACGTTCCTCGAAGGACATATGATTTATCAGCCCACACCGGCCTCAATATCTTTTCTAACTCTTCTTTTGGGGCTATCTCTACCCTCCTCATTTTAATATTTAAACATCGGTATGTAACCGTTTGTTCTTTTGTTTTTCGAAGGACATCCACTGGCGTGTTCAAGTGGATATCCTGTCCATTTTTTGTTATTATTTCTTTAGAAGATTTAATTTCTTCTAAAGAAATATTTATCAACTCCCGAGTCTGCTTCGCTGCTGAAGCGAAACCTCGAGAGTTTGCTGTTTTACTTTTTTCTTCTGTTTTGTTCATGGTGGTGTCGGTGGTGGCCGTTATATTTTCATTTTTTTGTGTAAGTGTGTCTGCGTTATTTTTTTCATTTGGTTTTGTAATTGTGTCTGCATTATTCTTATTTCCAGTGTTGCTTGTGTTTTTGCTTAATGCAATGGTGCTTCGCAAAGCGGGAAAGTCTTCAGTGTACTGGCTGTTAGAACAGCCAGCCACACACCCCTCAAGTGAAGACGCCATATTTATTTTTCAAACAAAATATATATATACATTTTTTTTTGTAAAAAAAGGACTACAAGTCCAAAATTTGCTCCTTAAAAGGGGGAATTATTAACTAACAAACCCCTTCTGTACACCAGAAGAGGTTCAAAAACAAAACAGTTAAAAAAAAGTTCACAGAACTTTAAAAAGTAACAAAATTTTCCAATATAACGGAACGAGCAAAACACGTCTACGCAATCATGATCAACAACAACAACAACAACAACAACAATAACAACAACAACAATAATAATAATATTAATAATAATAATAATAATAATAATAATAATAATAATGCATGAAGAATTGCCACAAAGGGTGACAGCGCTAAAAGCCAAACTGGAAAGATATGATACTAGATGCATAGGGTTTGAACGGAATAGAATGTTCCAATCAAATAGGAGGCGCCTGTTTGAGGAAATAGAGGGGAACCAGAATCAAGATCTGATTCCAGATGCGTAAGAAAGTAAAGTATTTTGGGGAGAACTGTGGAATAGGCCGATGAGACATAACGAAAGTGCAGAGTGGCTAACACAGCTGGAAAGACAAACGGCAAAGGTGCCGTCAGAATTGAAACTGAAGCTAAAAAAATAGTAAACTGAAGCTAAAAAAAATAGCAAATTGGAAAGGACATGGCCCGGATGGAGTGCAAGGATATTGGATGAAGAACTTTATACAGTTGCATGAAAAGATCGCTTCACAACTGGACGATTTCCTACAGCAAGGCCACGTTCCTACCTGGATGAAAAGTGGACGAACACTGCTATGCCTCAAAGACTCCTTGAAAGGTAACTTAGTGTCTAATTTTCGGCCTATAACATGTTTACCACTTTTGTGGAAGCTCATGACTGGTGTCTTTATGGAAAAGCCATGTAACCACCTAGAAAATAATCTACTCCCAGAAGAGCAAAAGGAATGCAGAAAACAAAGTAAGGACACAAAAGATCAACTATTAGCTGATAAAATGATAATTAGAAATTGTAAACGCCGATTGACAGGACTAAGTGTAGCATGGTTAGACTACAAAAAAGCATATGACATGGTACCACACTGCTGGATAAGCAAGACAATGAGCATGTTTGCAGTGACAGAAAACATGGAGAAAATTGTAAATGAAAGTATGACACGTTGGAATACTGAATTAATTGGAAGAAAACAGACACTTGGAAAAGTAAACATCAGACGTGGAATATTTGAAGGTGATAGACTATCCCCATTGCTATTTGTACTGGTCATGATATCGCTCAGCTTGATAATGCGGAAAATTAGAATAGCATATGATTTGGGAAATGATGTGGGCAAATAAACCATCTCCTTTTTATGGACGATATAAAGCTGTATGCAAAAAGTGAGAAACAGCTTGAAAGCCTCATACATACAGTTCGCATTTTCTCAAATGATGTAGGTATGGAGTTGGGGGTCGATAAGTGCGTCAAGTTGTTGAAAATGCAACGAGGAAGATTTGAAGAGAGCCAGGGAATTGAAATGCCAAATGGGCAAATAATAAAAACAGTCGAGAAAGGACAGTGGTACAAGTACTTGGGGATACTAGAAGCAGATAAAATAAAACACGAGGAAATGAAACAAATCACCAGTAGGGAATATACAAGGAGAGTTAGAAAATTGTTACAATCAAAGCTGAATGCAAGGAATGTAATCGAAGCGATAAATACAAAAGCAGTACTCGTAATCAGATATGGAGTAGGGATTGTAGACTGGACCAAAACCGACATCCAGAAGCATGACAGAAGAACCAGAAAATTGTTAACAATATATGGAGCACATCATCCGAAAGCTGATACCAACCGTCTATACCTAAAGAGAAACCAGAGTGGAAGAAGCCTAATTACTGTGGAAGGGTGTAAAAGCATGCTTCAATATTTGGAGCACAGCAGAGAAAAACTACTAAATGCTGTGAATAAGGAACAGCTGATGAAATGTAGAATAGGAGATAAAGACAAACAGGAAATTCAAAGAGAGCACGACAGAGATATTGAGGAGAAACTTTTACATGGCCAATTTTGGAAAGCCACTGAGAAAGTCCGTGGAACAAAACCTGGGTTTGGTTAAAAAAGGGCAATTGAAAAAAGAAACAGAGAGCCTGATTATAGCAGCCCAAGATCAATCTAATAAGACGAAGAACTTGAGGAAAAATGTATATGGGGAGAATATGTATAAAAATTGTAGAGTGTGTGGGACTTGGAACGAGGCTGTGGCACACATTGTTGCTGAGTGTCCCAAGTTGGCACAGGAAGAATATAAGAAATAAATACACGACCAAGTTGTTAAAGTTCTACACTGGAAACTGTGCCTGAAATGGGGATTTGAAGCTGGAGACACATGGTATAATCATCGAGTCGAAAGAGTGCTGAAGTCTGAGAAATGCAAGATACGGTGAGACTTCCCTATCCAAACGGACAAGAAACTGGAAAGTAATAGACCAGATATTACATTAAAAGACAAGAAAGAAAGCAGCAGCCCACCGATTGACCCAACCTGCCCATTTGACCCTCTATCCTAGAGAAAGAGGACGAAAAATAAAAAAAATACAACCCCCTAAAGTTTGAAATTGCGAGAATTTGGAGAATGAAAATGGTGAAGGTTGTGCCTATAATAATAGGTGCATTGGGAACTGTAATGAAAGATATAGACAAATGGTTGGAGGAAATTGGAATACAGTGTCCCGTGGAACTCCTACAGAAAGCTTGCCTCTTGGG
>JAOPUL010174059.1:0-13442 GCA_027564515.1 Octopus rubescens | reverse complement strand
ATACATACATACATACATACATACATACATACATACATACATATATACATACATACATACATACATACATACACGCAGACACACCGATACATAAATACACAGCACATACTTTAATGCTTTCACAAGCAAATTATGAATGTTCTTGCTATTTTCCATTCAAAAACAGTGGATTGGTAAATGTGGATTGATAGAATCGTTTGAGCATCATGATCGCTGCATTTTGGCATTCTTTGCGACTCTTTATGCTAGGAGTTCAACCTCCGCTGCGATCAGGTTGGCCTTAGATCCCTTCACATTCAATAAATAGGGTACCAATTATGTACAGTGCTCGTGTGTAACGACGACACACCTTACCAAATCCTTTAGTCCCAATATTATAAACCATTATTTTTCATTCATTCTTTTCGTACTAATTTACCTTTCAAAGCCAGGCGATTACTTTAGGTATGTATGTATGTATCTCTCTCTCTCTGTCTCTCTCTCTCTTTCTCTCTCTCTCTCTCTCTCTCTCTCTCTCTGTATTGCATTATCTCTCTCTATATATATATGGTTTGTACGGGAACGCCAAATCGATGATGCGTGTACAAACCACATTCTTACAATTATTTTATAGTACATTCTGATTTCAAATCCAGCCGAATTCCACTTACATTTTCCGTCTTCCCTGAGGGGCGGGGGGTGTTCAAAACTACAGCCAGTCAAGTGCTGATGTCGACGTTATCGGCTATGCCCTTCATCCAAAAATGTGTAACTTTGTGGCTGTTTAAAATCAATATTAAATTAAGCGAATTTTTGCCAAACTTAAACATTGTTGCTGTTGTCGTCGTTGTCGTTGTTGTTGTAGCTGTTGCTGGTGCTGCTGATGTTATTGTTTTTGTTGTTTTTGCTGTTGTTGCTGTTGTTGTTGTTGTTGTTTTCATCCACTCATAATTTTGCTTGTTCGGCTCAATGCAATTTTGATTTTGCCAAGCAGAACAACATTAAAATTGTTTTCTTTTTTAAAAACATTTTCCCATTCCGTGTTTCTGCAATACTCTGTACATTCCCTTATACCGAGTGTGACCTATAGTCAACTGATTTTTAACATTTTTATCAATTTTAATTTGGTTTACATTCAATTAAAGATGACTTTCTGTCAGGAATACCAAAGCCGACCAAACCAAAAAATTAAGATAAGAAAATTAATCAGTTAGCAATATATAATATTTGAACATGAGAACAAATTACTTTTCGACAGATGATAAATCAGATTATTTTGAACCATTCCAACGGTAAGTTTAACAACAGCAACAATACGTGCAGAAGCATACACACAAACCCTTTTGTTAGACGGAGAAAATTGAAAAATATATCAGTTTTTTTGTTTACTAACGTCGCAAGTTCAAACAGGTATTGAATTTGAATTCCTTGCTCAGAATAAAACATTTGTTAGAATCATGTAACTAGGATCGGCTCACATTGCCAGAGACATTTATCCAAGAGTGACAGAGATTTGAAGGCCACTTATCTTTGTATCCTTAAGAGTTGAGTAGGTTTCGATATGCCAAGGGGTGCCTCTGTGTGTGTGTTGGGGAGGTAACGACAATTTCTTTATCGATCAGGATATTATTTACGCTATCGTGTTCTGAGTTTCTGAAGCCGACAATCAGGTGTGTCTTAAACTATCTATTGCTAAGAATACTATACTCAACGTGTTGTGACTACGAGGAGGAGACGATCAATGAACAGATGTCGGAAACTGAGAGGAGAGAATCAAATCACTGGGGAGAAGTAAACACCCCACTCAGGCCCAGGAAAGTATGCAATACACGATCATGCGGAAAAGAACATTTCCCTGATAGCAGAGCTTAACGTTCTGGAGGTTGATTGTAAGAATGAGGAAGAGGAGGAGGAGAGGGGAGAGAATGAGAAAAAGGAAGAAGAGGAGGACAACGATGATGGTGAGGGTGTGATATTGATAGACATTCAGACGGCATTATATTAGTGAAAACCACAGCAATGAGTTTTTATACCATGAAGCAAGAATTGCAGGAGGAAGTTAGATGCTTTTATGTTTTGTCCTCTCCAAGGCACTTAATACTTACAGGCGCTTTTAAATGCAGCAAATACAAGGAGTAGCAGGTGGGAAGAGCCATACGATGCTCTGACCCTAACTAGCTGCAGGTATATCACTCTTTGAGTGGATGAGTTGCCTTTCTATTAGGTTATAGTATTTATTTACCTATATTCATTTAATTATTTTTAAACGCAATTCTAGTATATCGAAAAATTTTGTGGCGGTTTTCATCCTCTCGTTTTTAACATAGCTTGGTTTTATTAAGTCCCACCTGTTCGTTAACACATGTATAAACGTTTTATTGTATATATAAATGAATGAGCAATACTGGCAAATAAAATAATGAATTATCAATATTAGTATCATCATTATTATTATTATTACTATTGAGTGAGAGAGCACTGGGATACAAATATGCGAAGCCCAACATGACTACCCGTCTGACTACCCGTCTGACTACCCATCATGACTACCCGTCTGATAAGGGTACAACAGTCACGTGCATCACAACCATATATTCGCGACATGGTGATCTCATATCAAGATAAATAGCGCATGAACTTGCAGGTGGGGCCCTGTTAGAATTTTCTTCAGGTCGAGTAGCCCATCCCGTTCAAAAGTCCCTGAATAAGGGTTGTTTAAGGATGATGAACGAAACACTTATGTTTCCGGAGTTGAATTATTCAAACCCCAACGAATTCCTCTCAACACATGGCTATGATGCTCCACCACTACACCTGTCCGTGATCAGAGATGCACATATCGTCAGCCACTAAGGGACATGCTCAACTGGTTACGGTCAAGCAACTGACAAGCAAATCTGTGGTACTGAGCAGAATACTTGCTGCAGCCCATCTTTTACACCAAGACAAAACATTTACATGATAACACTTCCAATCAGTTAAGATCAGAAGCCATGAGGGCCACTGCCTGGTATTGCATCAGGTAATTTTATTATTATTATTATTATTATTATTGTTGTTGTTGTTAAGGCGGCGAATTGTTAGCACGCCGGGTAAAATTCTTAGCGGCATTTTGTCCGTCTTTACGTTATAAGTTCAAATTCCGCCGAGGTTAACTTTGCCTTTCATCCCTTTCGGGGTGGGGGCGATAAAATGAGTACCAGTTGAGTACTGGGTCGATGTAATCGACTTACCCCCCCCTCGAAATTGCTGGCCTTGTGCCAAAAATTTGAAATCATTATTATTATTATTAACATCAGAATGAACCCCCATTAACAAGAAAGTAATGAGAAATGACAACATTCGTATAAAAGTGAGCCAAATATATTCAAAACATCAAAACCGGTTCGAGAACTTGATTGAAAACAACTTTTGAAATACTCTCTTATTGTTTGAATAACATTTATGTCATATAAAGACAACAAACATGTAACTATCACAAGTTGTGAAAGCGAAGCATGCGACATTCATGCCTTTCTTTTTTAGCAATGAGAGTGATACAAAAGAATTCCGATCATGAATTGAATCTATATCATAATTTGAACTCGCAAGGAACTTACTGCAAACTGTAGGGTGCCCACCACAAGATTGAATAAATGTTTCTTGTATAGGAATGAAACCAAATTTGATAAGGAGAGATGAAATGAAAATCTGTGGCGTTCATATTTTTCTTAAAGTGAAATGGATCCAACTAGGTATCTAAACAACGTTGCAGTCTCGATATATCAGTCCCTTGCCTTAACTCTAGGTCAGCTATGATTTAGTAGATCTATGGTCAAATTTGTTCCAACTGTGATCAGAGTATCTGGGTATATAGTATTCAATGTACCTTTTTTTTCTTTGTTTTTTTTTAATTTATTTTTTGTAAAAACAGTGATTTGAGGAGCAATTTGGTTGTTGCCAGCATGGCAGGTGACTCTTATAGGCTCTCTCATTCGCTTTGTCTTTCACATAGGCATAAAGACCGTTAAGAGGAAAACCTCAAATAAAATTATGTATGCTATATCTTCTTCTTCTGTGTCTGCTTATGAGCGATCTTGAACTAAACTTAACAGATACCCACCTGGATTTGACTTACCTGTATTATTATGTGTGTCTGTTACATGTAAATCACTTTCTAACGTGACAATAAAGAAAAAAACTACTTTGTAAAAAGTTTTTTTTAATGTTTGTTGTTATTATTATTAATTATTAGGCATAGCTACACAAGTCTGGTGGGCTCGCAAACACACATTACATATGTAAGAAATCGTTTCTTGGATTCATAATCAAGAATCGAAACCTTAGTCTTGATTTTCCTACGAGATCCTGTCTTTTGTTTTCGGCGTTAGTACTAGGAAATTTATGAGGTCACCTTTCAAACTTATCTTGTTTGAGTTAGAACTCTTCGGTCATTTGGAGATTACCATAGACAAGATATATTATTTCCTTCGTTCTCTGACATACATTAAGCTTTTCCAATAGGTGTAAATAGGAACTATCAGAGAACATCAGCGGTCAGTATTTTTTCGCTTCCACATGCTGTGCGTCTTTCGCTTTCTAGCAAGTAACTTTTCCTAACAGACACACGTCTAAGGGTGTGAGAGCTTAACTACTACTATAGCCTTGTATACTGACCCTACGTGCAAATAAAAACTGTAAGCAATATTTTTCTTTTCCATGTTGATTATTACACTGTCTCACAGAATTTGAATAATTTAACCGTAACACATATATTTACAAAATGAAACTTGAAATTTCGAAAAAGACTGTGATGTATGTCAGCATGTATGTGTGCATGCTCATAATTTTTCTTTTCACATCAAATTCCGATATAATCATAATTTACTCACTCTGAAAGGTACAAGAAAATACCGCAACAAAACTGGTCAGGTATAGGTATGGAACTGACCATACAAACTAACCAAACATATGAGACCTACGGGGTACCCGATTAATAGACATCCCGGATCGCTTCCACCTGTCACTGATTGTGGAGGGTAGAAAGCCAAGATGTCACATATGTGGATCTGTGACTCCCTTAAAGGCTTTCTACCCTTAAACAAAGAAAACAAACCACCTACTGCTGCCAACACCACGAACACAAAATCCGTGTAGTCTTTTAAGGGAGTTTCCAAAGGAACCCCAACAAGTAATGGAGGTTGAACCACTTGACCTTCAACGGCACCAAACTCTTTCCGGTCATCATGATGGGTTTAAGAGTAGATTGCATAAATTTTCGTGACCTGGGGTCGCCCTGGAAGCAAGGTCGCCTACTCAACGACCCCCAGGTATGGATGTGACGGCCGTCAGCGAAACCAGGATTTCCGGCAAACTCGATCTAACCTCTATTTTCGACGATTTTGAGATCTACGCATCGGCCTGAAATGGGAGGTGCTGTTTAGGAAAGGCCTGAATTGCGAGGTAAAGTCGATCTTCCTGGATCCGGAAAGTAAGTTCGTGATCCTGGATGTGAGCAATGGCGAAGGTGGTGTGTTTAGACTAGTCGCTGTGTACTCTCCGATCGGGGCGGAGTAGCCAAATTTCTTCAGGCGTTTGGAGGTTTTCCTTGGGACGTTTCGCTCTTTAGTGCTAGTGGGCGATTGGAACGCCATCTTGGACGCACGCCTGGATAGGGTGGGGCTAGCCGATGTGAGAGGGTGGTGTAAAAGCCTCACAAACCCGCTCAGTCGCTTCCAATTGGCTGACAGGTACTGACTGGGTTTCCTGAATGCACCAATGTGGACATGGGCAAACGGCATCAGGTCTTCCAGATCGTATCTAGATAGAGTAATTTGTAAGCCTGTAGATATAAGTAGCATAAGTTGTCTACAATTCAAAGTCATCGGTTACACAGACTACACATTTGTTTTTCAGTACGGTGACCTAGATAGAATCCATAGGCAGGGTACTGAAAGCTGAATGCATCTTTTCTGGCGTGTCAAGCTTTCAGAGACCGGGTTAGCAAGTTAGTCCACCAGAGGTTGTTGGGTGCAATCGTCAACAACCGCTGGTGGATAACCCTTAAAAGGACTATTAGAGTAGAGGCGGTAGGGTTTAGTAAAGAAAGTGTTAGAGGAATCTACGGTAGAAGGATACCTAGTTATACCTAGTTAGGAAACTAGAAGAGGCGCTTAGAAGTAGCATAGCGACCGACATGCTGGCGGCGAGATTGGCTCTTAATCAAATGTTCAATGCTAAGCATGAAGGTTGCGTTGTCAGAGCTAGACGCGTGCCGCTAAGACACGAGGGGATGAAATTCGTTCGATGGGCCCTGGTAGTAGAGGTGCAACGTGGAAACAAAGCCACAATTCGGTCTTTGACGGGCTGGGACGGGTGCATGCTACTTGAATCCAAGCAGATATGTGTGGAATTTCAGCGGCACTTTGATGAACTATGAGTCAGAGACGGGGTTGGACTTCACCTCCTATCTCGGCGGTATGCTGCGCCTTTCGGTCAGGGATGCGGAGTTCAGCAAAATGCCGATAACAGCCGAAGACATACGGTGCGTGATGATGAGCTGCACGAGGGAGGTTTCCGGAGTTGGATGGTCTGCTCTTCGAGCTTTATTTTCATATACCAGACTTGTTCGGTGATCTCTTGGCGGACGTCTACTGTAACTGGCAACAGAACGGGAGAATTCCCAGTGCTGTGAGCCGTGACGTGGTGGTGTGACTGAGAAAGGACCCGAACAAGCAGGGTCAAATAGACAATATTAGGCTCATAACTCTGCTGAACGCAGATTATAAAATTTTGGCCAAGGTGTTAGCAAAGAGGCTTGAGCTTGTCGTCGATAAGCCGGTCGGTGACGTGCTATCCCAAACAGATATATCCACGTCAAGCTCCACCTCACGCGCTACATCATAGAGAGGGTAGGTAAGAAACCTGGCATGGGTGGGGTCCTGATCAATTTGGATCACTCAAAAGCTTTTGATAGGGTCGAGCACTAATACACGGAGGCTATCCTCGCGTCGGCCGGTTTCGGTCCCGTTTTCAGATTCCCACTCTCTCTTTTGTACGTGCTGGCTCTCAAGCCATTACTAAGGAAGCTGGATGTTTCGAAGGGCATCTTGCATGAACTAAGATGCTGAAGGTTCGTGTTGGCCTATGAGGACGACGTCACCGTAATAGTGTTGGACATCTCGATAATCGAGTTGGTCAACACTACCTTAAGGGAGTACGAGGCGGTGACAAGAGCAACGATTAACCAGGAGAAGTCGGTGGGTTTGCAGCTCGGCACCTGGAGAGGCAGGTCCATGCCGTCCGACAGCGTCGTGGAGCGCTGGATGGAAGGACCAGTTAAATTTCTCAGGGTTTGGTTTGGTCCAGACCTCCAGTGGACAAGAACAAGGGGGAGGTGACGAACAGAGAGTGGTCAATTTCACCCAGAATGGGCAGAGAGAAAGCTGTCCCTGATGGGTCAGGCAAAAGTGGAGAATGCGTACATCGCTTTCGTCATCTACTACCGCCTGACCGTCGTCCTTTGCCCTGCTTCGTGATTGATCAAGCTGGAGTGCTTGCTGTCTTCTGTTTTCTATAGAAAGGATGTGTTCCGCTAGTCAGACGGTTCGTCTGCTGTCAGCTTCCGCTGAGTGAAGGAATGGGCTTGCCGTGGCTAATAATGCGCAGACATGCGCTGAGGTTGCGATATCTCCAGCGTTTCCTTAACGGTGAGCAGGTGTGGTCTTTGGTTGCCTCTAGATAGAACTCCGCTCAAGTGGGGCTTAGCACAAGTGGGGCTTAGCACAAGTGGGGCTTAGCATAAGTGGGGCTTAGCACAAAAATTCATGTAAAAATGAAGCAAGAACAACCAATAACATAAATTCAACAATAAAATCCCCCCAAAAGAGCGGAGTTCTATCTAGAGGCAACCAAAGACCACACCTGCTCACCGTTAAGGAAACGCTGGAGATTCGCAACCTCAGCGCATGTCTGCACATCCGATGACAACAGGACCAACCTTTATGTTTGACTCTCGCAGCTGCCACATCTTGACGATCTCAATTTTCAGGTCTCCACATTTGTCGACCTTTTCTCTTTCTTTTATGATAATATTTTAATCTGGCACTGTCACGTTGATTATTAGGCCTTCGGTGCTCTAACACCTTGTCTGTCTGGAACTCAAAGTCCCAGAGGATATTTGCCTTTCCGTTTTCGTCCATTACCTTTTTCGGTGTATGTTGGTAACAAACACCCGTTATTTCATATCCGTACTTCCGGCATAGTAGCGGATCTAATCAAATCCTTTGTTTCTGATAGATCTTTCGTTGGAATATATTTCTGGATCCCACCAACTTTTTAGGTCGCGCGCTTCACACTGTCTCGGTCGAAACATCTCAAATTTACTGACTTGGTCTCTGCTCTTATGATGACTATTTCCTCGAGTCTTATCATGAGGTCTCTCTGTTCCTTAGTCATATCCTCTGGTAATACAGGATCATCCACATTACATTGATTTCTTCCTATTCCTCCTCGCAAGGCCCTCTCCTCTACTTCACCTTCACCTTGCCTATTCATCCGCTGATCTTCACCTACATTATCCTTCTCGAGGTTATCGTTACTATAGAGGTTTTTATTTGATTATCTGAATTTGGGCTTCATTAAAAAAGCCTCTATTCCAAATCGTTCTTATTTGATTCATGAGCCCATTTTCAGTAATCGGGAACATACCCAGCTGATTCCAAAATTCTAATGTTCCTTTTCCCACAGCTTTACATTTGCTATCGCTCTTGTCTAGCAAGGCTTGTTCATGGCACTTAACTGCCTTTTTTTTTTCATCGACAGACCACTTGCATTTGCGAGCACATTGCGCGTTTCGACCAGTTAAAGGGCCACGACCGGGTGGAGTCTGGTCATCCACTCCATTACCCTCTGAGGGGCCCCTGTCGGGCGCGGGAGATTTGGTGTCTTGAACACCCAGGGTAGTCTTCCCGTTCACACCATTATTTGGATTGGTATTATTTGTCATCATTGCAACGAATGAGAATTATTTCCTACAGGGTTTGCTCCTCGAGTGGGTTTTGTTGAGATTTTCAAGTAAAGGGTCTCCTCAAACACCAGCTCTAGCTTGGCTGCCTGCCAAAGGTTTAGGGACGCCAAGTTCGCCCTGTGTAACTTGCCGCAGGACTCCCACAGACGCAGGGATTACACCGGCCTATGCAGGGTAGGGAGGGTACCAATTCCCTGAGCTTTTCAAATGGACAGCCGCATACAGAATTACATTATCTGATGTGTCCTTTCCCTTAGAAGTTAGGTGCGATTTGAAGGAGATTTAACTACTCTTTCTAACATGCCAAATGAGTTCTCAGAGAATCCATTGCCAACTTGTAATTCTCGGTGGATTACCATTTGCCTTTGTCCTTGCATGTGCCTTTTTTAGCCACGGTGACAGTGTTGTTACTGTTTTTGTCTCTGGAACGGGGGTGGAGATGGGGGTGGCAGAGTATAGTTACTGGTGCCGTTATTGTTGTTTCCTGTGTTGTTGATTTTGTTGCCGCTGTAGTTGTTGCTGTTTTAGTCTTTAATGAATAACAGATACTGGTACAAATTAATATAATGAATATAGTTGATTCCATGGAATCAATACAAGGGGAAAAAACAAGGAAAAGAAGAGATGTAGAGAAAAAAAGGGGGTAAAAGCAGTGAAGGACGGGGGGCACATATCCCAGGACGAGAAGGGTACTCGGCCGCGCCCCGTGGTAATGACCGCGGTGGCATTGCCACGGTGAATGTCATTCAGGTCAGTGTGTCGAGGGAATCGGCCCGCGCTAAGGCTGCAGGACAAAGGATGCAAGCCGAATTGGTCTATTACCGCTCGGCAGCGACATTTGTGCAGCTCGCATATGCGGAAACCGAGACGTTGAGCCACCTCGATGCGGGTCCACTCATCATCTAGAAGGGTACCGGTAGATGAAAAGGGCACCACATTGAGCCATGCGCCACTATTTGGCTGCGAAGCAGAACGGAGGCAGCCGCGGCGGTACTGGTCGAGTGATGCCTCTAGCCACTCGAGGATAGACTTACGTTGGATGTCGTCCCATTTGCGTTGGACGTTCGTAATCTGGGGGACTGCTAGCCCATCAGCGGTCTAAGCGGCAAGGGCTGACTCGGGTACCTGCACATCCGCCTCGGCTAACCTGTGGAGCATGTCGTCAAGGAGGGTATGGCTAGAAGAGACCGAGGAGAGGTAGGCCGGCAGAGCCCGGTCCACCGCAGATCACAAAACAAAGCCACCGAATCTGATGGGCAGTTTGACATGTCGCCAGCCAGCGCTGTCAAACCTGACATTGCAGATCAGTTCGGCACAGCGCTGGGTGTTGCAGTCAAAGTCACTGAGGCGGTCTCTGGACGGGTGGCATGGTGCACTGCACAGCGAGAAAAGTAGCCTGGACAGGGCAAAGTAATTCCTCAAGAGGAAGAGCGCCGGGTACGCGTCAATGAGGCGCAGTCTCTCCGTCATCCTGGACAAGTCCTCAAGCTTAACCTCCAGGCACTCCAGTATGGCTCTCGAGAGGATTGGGGAGTCAAGGATGTGGACAGTGTCCTTGGATGTCAACCGAGCCCCCAAGACGGATTGGATGTTGAGTACGGCGCCTCGGTAATTCGGCCTCACCGTAGCTCACGTTGATCACTTCCGACTTGAACGGGTTGATCTCGAGTCCGAGAAGCTTTAAGGATAGAATGACCTGCAGGAGTTCTCTGACAATGGTCTCAGTCGGACTTCTCAGGGTCGCGTCGTCCAGGTACCAAACATTAAAGGGCGAACGGAACGGTCGAGCGACGTCGTCGACTGCATGCGCAAAAAGGAGCGGACCAAGAGCGGTCCCTGCTGGACACCTGTGGAAGAGGCGATCCTGTTGTCGGCAGTCACAAGTGAGCTGGGTGCACTATAAGCGAGGTATGCGAGTGGGTACAGCGAGTGGGTACGTCTAAGACAGGTCTCCAAGACGTGGTACGTCATACGCTATTGAAGGCGTTTTTAATATCCAACTTCAATAGGAGGCGAGGAGACGAGGGAGGCGTGTGATGAATGAAGTGTCTAGCGGCGTGGGCAGCGGCGTGGGCAGCAGCCTCGCATCGCATTTGACTTCCACCCCCGCTGGACAGGGCTGAGTGCTTTGCTCAAGTCGTCGCTGACTGATCTTCAGACCAGCCTGGCCGCAAGACGACGAAAGACGTTTCCCAACGTTATGGGACGGATGCCTCCATCCTTTTTCTTCAGCGCTATCAGGTTGGCTGAGAAGAGAAGATCTCGGGCATGACGGGAGAGGTCCGTGTGGAGAAGACCGTCTGTCAAAGCTGTGATGGAGCGGAGCAAGTGTACGTCCGCCTCGGCGGAGTGTGCAGAAATTAGATCTTTGAGGTGACCAGGTCGCAGGCCATTAACTCCACCACTGCTGCTCGCAGGGAAGGACCTCACAGCGGCAACCACGTCGTCGCTGGACGCAGTCAATGCTGTGACTCTATCAGGAGTTTGGAAAATCCTGATGTCTGCGGTGGGGGGGGGGGTCCGGATGTTTGAGACAGAGAGCATCCAGAACGTCCGGTGTAGGGGCGTGGACCGTGTCGCTGGAGCCAAGCGCACCGCGGCAGAAACGTCGCCCTCAATGAGTTTCTGGTTGACTAGGGCTCGAAGCCTTTTGGCACAATCGGAAGGAGCCTGCGAGCGTGGCGTTGGCGCCGGTGGGCGGCCCGAGAGGAGCGAGGTGCCAGTTGGTAGTAGGTGGCTGAAGGCAGAGACGTTGTGTCTGAGTTTCGAGGTCAGGGAGGGGGGAGAACCCTTGCCTACCTTCGGAAACCCCAGAACGAGAGTTGCAAACTGGAGTAGTTTGTCCCAGTCTTGCGGGCTGTAGGTAGCGAGTGCTTCGTATATGGACGACGCTAGCGCCTTGGCCACAAAAGTACGAGCAACCTTGGGGATCCTGAGGATGATACGCCGCGACTGCTTGAGACGGGAGATTGATGCTAAGGCGTCGTCCGGACAGAGTGTGGTTAGGTCATCATTGGGTCGCACAGTGGGGTCCGCTCGTCGAGTAGAGTGGGATATACCGGCACCGGAGACTAGACAGCTCGGGCAGAGTCACCAGTACGGGGATTCCGTGGTGCGACGGATGAGTTTGACACAGGAGAGGTGGTGGAAATAGTAGCAATTAGTGCAATTTCTGCCTTTCTTGCAGCTATTGTGCGTAGCGCAGGAGCAGCATAGGTCATCCTCCTAAGTAGTGGGGAGCCGGGGAGAGGGCATACGAGGAAGACGAGCGGGCGCAACCGGAGCCGCGCCTGTGTACCTAAGTGTATCAAAGCCAGATCGAAAAGAGGAGCGGATCCATTTCGGACTCTCCGCGGAAGCATGTAACCAGAAACGGAGGCGAGAAAAATGAAAAAAAAAGGGGGGGGGGGTGAATAAGTAAATATATAAGTGAATAAAAAGATTTGTTTGAAAGAAAAAAAAATTGTATAAGGAACGAGCGTAGATAGGATACACTATGGAATATAAAGAAAGGAGATGAAAAATAAAATAGTAGAAGAAAAGAGAGTTAAAGAAAGAAAAAAAAGGCAAAGAGAGAGAGAAAGAGATGAGCTAGGGTAGCGAGATATTGTGGTGAAATCATTGTTTTATTTCTAATCTCTTTACATAACGTTATGTTAAACTAAGAGGAAATAGAAGAACGGAAATATAAGTGTATGAGCCACGGAATGTAAAGGACTGTTGATTGTGGGGGATTAATGGGTTAGTATATAGGAATGGCCGTGGCTGCTGGACTTGTTGTTGTTGTTGTTGTTGTTGCTGATGTTATGGTCCTTGTTGAATGAAAATTGTTCGGAGAAAATACATGTTGAAGTTTCTCAAAATGCCCGAGGATCAATTTAAGCGAGATGTGGTTTCTCTTGAAAAATGGTGTTATCATTGATGTTACTGTCGTTGCCGCTGTTGTTGTCCTCGTTGCTGCACCTGGTGGTGGTGGTGGCGGTGGTGGTGGCGGTGGTGGTGGTGGCGGTGGTGATGGTAGGGTGGTGTTGTTGTTGGTGGTGGTTTAACCTGTTTGCTACCAATCCAATAGCAGCGTCAACAAGCTAAAGGCTATCACCCTCTCTTTTTGTTGTGACATGACTCACCTCCGTCTCATCCCCTCTGTCATTGACGGCTGGATCTGTCACATAAGTAAAATTTTATGCTAATTACATCTTATATATTCAAATGAAGTTCAGATATAAAAAAATATAAAGTAAATTTATTGTTTTTTAGAACTTTCCAAATGTATTATATCTCGCATCATTGCTGTCAATAAATAATGTAGCAACCTAAGGCGGCAAGCTGGCAGAATCGTTAGCACACCGGGAGAAATGCTTAGTGGCAATTTTTCCGATTTTACGTTCTGAGTTCAAATGCCGCCGGGGTCGATAAAGTGAGTACCAGTTACGAACTGGGGTCGATAAAATCGACT
>JAOPUL010172973.1:0-13449 GCA_027564515.1 Octopus rubescens | reverse complement strand
AAACAATTTATAGTATAGTACCGGTTTCTGTCTTGGACTTTATCAACTAAAAGTAAAAAGGTGGATATATATTAGACGAAAAATGAAATGCAGTTGCAAAACATTCAACTGCTTTTCATTTTTCGTCTAATTAATATCCACCTTTTTTCTTTTAGTTGATAACGTTCACAGACAGAAACCGGTACTATACTATAAAATTTTTTTAATGATAAAATTATTTTAGCATTTTCTGCCTTTTTTAACTGCATAATATTTTAGCATTGATCTTTTATCTTTTTATAGCTTAGAATATCACTTGGACTAAATCCGATCATACATTTTCTTTTCTTCGAGCGATGGTGATTGTATTACGGTCAGATATCTACTGATGTATTGAGTGGTGCCTGACTAGGTTTAAAATTTGGGAAGAACAGGATACATACAAAATAGTTCTAAATTTATTCTACATCGTTAAGTTTGCATTTGAAATCAAAAAACAAAAGGGTAGTTTTAACGGAAGTACATTATTTATATTTTGTGTTTAAAAAGTCGAAACAATATAAGTAGGAAACGTATACATTATTTTGTAATCAAAACACAATTAAAAAGAAATTTACAGTAAGCTTATAAATCTATGAGTTAAACATCGAAATGTAATAAAAACAAAACTATGTCATTTAATTATTTTATATTTTAAACTCAAAATGAAAAAAAAAAAGTGAATCAATATGAATACTGTATGCAGAAACTAGATACAATAAACTCTTTGGTCATTAATCTATTCTGATAAGGTTATGTCTTACTTAATTAGATGCAGATTCAGATTCACACTATCTGAGTCAACTAATTTTATGCTGTTGTGCTGTAGGTGGCCTCGGATAACGTTAGTGTCACGGTGGAATGGACCGGAAAACCTATGGAGCAATTTTATTATTTGATGAGTCATTTAAGGCGTTGAGCTGGTAGAATCGTTAGCAGGCCTGGCAAAATGCTAAGCTGCATTTCGTCCGTCTTTACGTTCTGAGTTCAAATTCCGCCGCAGTCGACTTTACCTTTCCTTTTTTCGTGAGTTGATAAAATAAGTACCAATTGGAAACTGGAGTCTATGTAATCGACTAGCGCCCACCCATCAACACGTTTCAATCCTTGTTCCTGTAGTAGAAAGAATTAATTTATCACCACCATCACAGAATTACTATTGTTCTACCACTACAATGTTGCCGCTATTAACTTTTCCACTGTTAATCCTATACCACTACAACGCTATCGGTATAACCATGACTAATCCCTCCTCGAAATTGCTGGCCTTGTGTCAAAATTTGAAATCATTATTTGATGAGACATCGGTTCCAGCATTCGTAGGCGGTGTTCCTACATCCTCAACAGATAACTGTTTATCCCAAGTATATAAGATTTAATTTTGTATTGACGAAGTATAAACATCACTGATAATGGTGGTATCGGTGTTGGTGTTAGTGGTTTAATCTAGAGTTATAGTATCGGTGGCGGTAGCTGTGGTTGTGATAGTGGTGGTGGTTCTGCTGGTGGTTATACGGATGGTGTTTTCGTGGTGCAGTAACAACAGTGGAGGAATTAAGGCTGACGAACACAATGCTTAGTGGATTTTCTTTCGACTGTTTCCTTTCTGAGTTCAAATCGCGCCGAGGCTAATTTAGACTTTCATTCTTTCGGTGTCGATAACCGACTTGCTCTCCACCTCAGAATTACTGGTCTTGTGCCAAAATTAAAAAAGAATTGTAATGATTTATCGATGATGTCAATGAAGGTGATGTTGGTGGTAGTATTTCAGTGGCTAGTGATTGGAGAGGCAGTTGTGGTTATATCGATATTATACAAGTACAGGAATAACAGTAAAGATGTTAGTAGTGGCAATATTGTAATAGTTATTAAGGCGGCGAGCTGGCAGAATCGTTAGCGCTCCAGCGAACTGCTTAGTGGCATTTCGTCCGTCTTCACGTTCTGAGTTCAAATTCCGCTGAGGTTGACTTTGCCTTTCATCCTTTCGGGGGTCGATAAAATAAGTACCAGTTGAGCTCTGGAGTCGATTTAATCGACTTGCCACCTCCCCCAAAATGACACGCGTTGTGCTAACATTTGAAACCAATAGTGTAATGGTTATTAATGGTTCCAACGATGGTGGTGATGGTGGTGGTATTGTTGGTGTTAGTGGTTTTAATCTAGGGATAGATCATTGGTCATAGTGGTGGTCGTAGTTGTATCGCTGGTATACTAGTAGTATAGAAATAACTACAGAGACGTTAATAGCGGCATTGTTGTAGTGGTTACTGATGGTGGTGTGAATGTGCGTGGCTTAGTTGTTAGGGGTATTCGGCTCACGCTCGTAAGGTCGTGAGTTCGATTCCCGGCGGCGCGTTGCGTCCTTCAGCAAGACAATTTATTTCACGTTGTTCCAGTCCACTCAGCTGGTTGCACTCTATTTCACGCTGAATCCTCCCGAGAACTAGGTTAAGGGTACGCGTGTCTGTGAAGTGCTCAGTTACTTGTCCATTAATTTCACCAGAATATTGTTCGGTTGATCGTATCAACTGGAACACACGTCGTCGTAATCGACGGAGAAACAGGCCAGTAACGGTGGGGATGGTTGTGATGGTGGTGATGGTTGTGGTGTGTTGGTAGTAATGATGATCCTTGTAGTCATGGTTATATCGATAGTGTGGTAGTGGTATAGGAATAACAGTGGAAGGGTTAGTAACGGCAATATTTTAGTAGTAGACCAATAGTAACAGTTTGATGGTGGTGATAGATTAATTCTGTCTACTATGGGCTCAAGGGTTGAAACCTTTGGGCGGCTGAGTGCTAGTAGCTTACATCGACACCAGAGTTCAACTGGTATTTATATTTTCGATTCCGAAAGGATGAGTAAACCTCGGCAAAATTAGAACACAAAACGTAAAGATGGCCGAAACAAATCTAGGCATCAATTGTACTAACCAGGACCGGATTTAAAGTATGGGGATCCCGGGGCACTTCAAGTTCCGGGGGGGGGGGGTCATGTGCAAGAATTAAAATGTTGGAAAATTATTGGTGTCAGTAACGTGGAGAAATGTATGGTTATTTATCATAAAGGAGGATCTATTACATTTTTAAGACATCAAGAAATGTTGGTATATTGAAAGAGAGCTTCTTGATGCAAGATTGCTGGGAGATAGGCCCTCTCTGTATTGAGTGCTCCATACCCTTTGTAGCAGACCGTCCCCCTGATATCGAGGATGGCCCGAGGTAATCCCCCTCTTGGAGCCCCTATAAATCCGACCCTGGTACTAACGATTCTGCTTGCACGCCGTCTAATTGCTATGGAAGCTGTGCTAGTGGCAGGATTGGAGTGTTATAGAAATAACGGTAGTGGTGATAGCAATTGCAATATGGTGCTGACATAGTAGTAGTAGTAGTAGTAGTAGTAGTAGTAGTAGTAGTAGTAGTAGTAGTAGTAGTAGTAGTAGTAGCAGCAGTATTTGCTGTGGAGTACGACGGACGTGTTTTCGGACGCTCGGATTAAGTCCTCTCTAAAATCATTGTTTTCACCCATTTGTTATCTTTTATGTACTACGTTTTTGTTCTAATTTGTTGATAAGAACACAAGGAATTCCTTGACTGGGGTTTTGAGGCTGTTGTTGCCCCGTAAGTGGCAATATTTTGCCTTCATAAAACGCCCACTTAGTTTTAAAAAACAAAACAAACATACACACATGATGGAGTCATCAACTGCCATTATGGGAGCATCGAGGGAAAGAACCGTCCCTCTCACAAGCCCACCCTTAGACGAAGACTTTCCTCCTCTTCCGTCACTTATTCCTCTTCAAAACTACGAGTCAAAAGGTGACAGCGCGACGACAACAATAACAACAACAACAACAACCTGAAGTGTAAAAGAGCACGTAAAATCAGTAGCGCCAACACCGCCATTACTAGTAGTAGTATCTCAAAGTTAAGCAGCAGACATAGTGAAAACAATAGCAACAACAACTCCACCCCCACCAGCACCACGGCCACTACAACAAACAGTATTGAAACAAAAGATAACAGGAACACGGTGAAAGACAAAACCAACGCAGAAGATATGAACAACAATAATAAAACCAACGAGGAATTTAAAGACGCCAAAAACAACAATAACAAAAGCTTTTCCGACGTGGCTAACGCAAAAAGAAAGAACTGTTTTCGCTAACCCTGGATGGGAAAATTAATGAACTGGCTCAAGCCAAAAACAAATTATTCAATTTGAGGGAAATAAGGCAGCAATACTCGTGCCTAAGGATATAATAGAAGAAGGTGAGAAGAAAACAGTATTCTACAGATGTGTCTCGCGGAAGAGCAGTCGAGCGGAACCGGCCACAATTATTCAAGTTGAGAAAGCCTTGAAAGACATTATGGAGGACGTGGCCCACTTGCAGAGAGGAAGACGCCTTGTCAACATCGAGGTCCTCTTCAAAAGTGAGGATCTCGCACGAAAACATTCAGTGTCGCCTCGTTGGAGTGATGAATTTATCATGTACCCAACGTATCTTTCCAGAAGAACTGCCCTACTAAGGATATCGGGTGTTCCTCCTGGTGTGAACGTCTGGTGGATTGTGGCGTGCGTCGTTTTGGAAGAACCGGAGACACTCTTAGAGGTCAGACGGAGCAGAAGAGAGAACTGATCCGGAATAAATATAGAAATCCTGCTTCATGTGAAGCCAGAAAACAGAAAATCCTGGACCTTATACAGCTGCCGAACGAGGTGGAACTACAAGTCGTCGTGGAAGGCTGAAGGCCTAAATGTGACCTTTGTTGGGCCACAGGTCCCCTTAGAGCCTTCTGCTCCCAAAAGATAGGAGGCACGAGTCCAGTCCCAATACCTACACCACACCCTCAACAACATACCACACTTGCAACCGGAACACCAAGGTTGCCGTCACCTGGACCCATGACAGCAGCACCAATAACTACACCAGTGGCTCCGAAACCAGCAAGATCGCCAGATGCGACTTCAATGAAAGTATCTGAGACAATAACAGCCCCAGCAACTCCAGCAGCACAATCACCACCAACAGTAAGAAAAACAGGGGAAAGACCCACCTTGAGCGCCTCTCAAACCAGTCTCCATTTCCCCCTCTCTCAAACACACACTCACACATAGACACCCACACACAGGCAGACACCCATCCATTCCCATCGGGGGGATTGCACAGAGACTGGTTCCTACACATCTCAAAGCGAAGATGATGATGAACCACAAAATCCCAAAAAGTTAAAAAGATGACACAGGAGGAAAACAACCGGTCTCACATCAACACACACATCGGACAACACAAATACAGTCACACAAACAACACCAACCCCACCAGCTCCACAACCATCAACACAACAAAAGCCATTACAACCAGTACAACCAACACCATCACAACCCCACTCTGCCCCCAAAAGAAAGCTTTCAGAAGAACTGACAACAGCAGAGATTCCCAATTTTGTGCGATTAAGGAGAGCCAACAAATATTTGATGGCCCTCAATTCGAAATAAAAAGATTGAGGGAGGGGGAGAAATTCCCGATATTAAGACACTCAAAGTGCCGGAAGAGCTGTTGTTAGTGCGTTTGCCACTAACTGCGTATAAAAACATTAGGGAGATCTTCCCTCACGATGTGGGAACCCCTAATGTAAAAGCCACTAAAAAAATGTTAATGGGGTTCCCAGAGAAACCCCAACCAGATCCGGAGGCCGGGCAATCCGACTGCCAACAGCACCGGCAGAGTAAGTAACCCCGCCCTTTTTCTTTCTATCAACTCGTTCCGTCCTGCATGGCGATGGTTAAAGCAGGGTGTATAAATGTTCGTGGCATGGGGTTGCCCTTGAAGCAGGGTCGCTTGCTCAACGACCTCAGGTCACGTCACTAGATATGGATGTGACAGCAGTCAGTGAAACCAGAATTTACGACACACGAGATCTAGCCCCCATCTTGGATGATTTTGAGATCTACACATCTCTCAGTCAACCTGGAATGGGAGGCGGGGTAGCAGTGCTGTTTAGAAGAGGCCTGGATCTCGAGGTACGGACGGTCTTCCTGGACCCGGAGGGTAAGTTGGTGGTCCTGGATGTGAACAATAGCGAAGGTGGTGCTTTCAGACTAATCGCCGTGTACACCCCAACAGGAGCGAGATTCTTCAGACGTTTGAAGGTTTTCCTTGGGACGTCTCGCTCTTTAATCTTAGTGGGCGATTGGAACGCTATGTTGGACGCACGCCTGGACAGGATGGGGTTATCCGATAGGAGAGTGGGGTCTAAAAGCCTCACAAACCTGCTCAGCTGCTTCCAACTGGAAGACAGGTACCGACTGGATTTCTTGAATGCTCCAACATGGACATGGGCAAACAGCACCGGGTCTTCCAGACCGTATCTAGATAGAATATTCTGCAGGCTAGTAGACAAAAGTAGCATAGATTGTCCATATTTCCAAATCGTCGGCTACACAGACCACAAATTTGTGACATGCACGGTTAACCTAGATAGGATCCATAGGCAGGGATTGGGGTACTGGAAGTTGATCGCGCCCCTCCCCCGGCGCGTCAAGCATTCAGAAACCGGATTAGCAAGTTAGTCCATCGAAGTTTGTCGGGTGCAATCGTCAACAACCGATAGTGGATAGCCCTGAAAAGTGCTATTAGAGTAGAGGCGATGGGGTTTAGTAAGGAAATAGCTTTAGAGGAATCTAGGATAGAAGGAGACCTAATTAGGAAGCTAGAAGAGGTGCTTAGGAAAGGCATAACGACTGACGTACTGGCGGCAAGATTGGCCCTCGATCAATTCTTCAATGCCAAGCACGAAGTTGCGTCGTCAGAGTAAGGGTGCGTACGCTACGACATGAGGGGACGAAAGCCGTTCGATGGGCCTGGGTGACAGAGGTGCGATGGGGCGACGAAGCCACAATTTGATGTTTGACGGGCCGGGACGGGCGCATGCTACACGAATCCAGTCAGATATATACGGAATTTCAGCGGCACTTCGCTGAACTGTACGGAGTGCGCGGCGTGTCGGGGATGGGGGTGGATTTCACCTTCTACCTCAGCAGTATGCCGCGCTTCTCGTCCAGTGACGCGGAGTTCTGCGAAATGCCGATAACAGCTGAAGACCGGAACCACCGCGATGGCAGGCTGCACAAGGGAGAAGACTCTGGGGTTGGATGGTCTGCTTTTCGATCTTTATCTCTATATGTTCGGTGATCTCTTGGCGGACGTCTACCACAACTGGCATCAGTACTGGAGAATACCCAGTGCTGTGAGACGTGGAGTGGTGGTGCTGTTGAGGAAGGACCCGAACAAGGGGGACGTATTAGATAATTTTAGGCATATAACACCGTTGAACGCAGGTTATAAGATTTTGGCCAAAGTGTTAGCCAAGAGGTTGACATTTGTCGTCGATAAGCTGGTCGGTGATGCGCAGACATGCGCTATCCCGAAAAGATTTATCCACGACAACCTCCACCTCACGTGCTACATCATAGAGAGGGTAGGGAAGGAACCTGGCATGGGTGAGGCCCTAATCAATTTAGATCAATCAAAAGCTTTTGATAGGGTAGACCATCAATACTTGGTTGTTGTCCTCGTGGCGGCCGGTTTCGGTCCCGTTTTCAGAGGCTGGATCGCCGCAATGTAAAGCGACATCTGTTCAGTGGTCAAAGTAAATGGTCACCTATCGGAATCGTTTGGCATCAATCGTTCGGTTCGTCAAGGATGCCCACTTTCGTCCCTTCTGTACGAGCTGGATCTTGAGCCATTACTAAGGAAGTTGGATATTTTGAGAGGCATCCCGCGTGAACTAGGTAGGATGCGGAAGGTTCGTGTCGGCTTATGCGGACGACGCCACCGTAATAGTATTTGACAACTCGGAAATCGAAGTGGTCAGCGTTACTTTAAGGGAGTACGAAGCGGTGACAGGAGCAAAGATTGGTTGGCCTGCAGCTCGGCACCTGGAAAGACAGGTCCATGCCAACCGACAGCGTTGTGGGACACTGGACGGAAGGACCGGTTAAATTGTTTGGGGTCTGGTTCGGTTCAGACATCCAGGTAGACAAGAACTGGGAGAGGTGACGAATGGGGTGGCCAGTCTCACCCAGAAATGGGCAGAGAGGAAGCTGTCCCTGAAAGGTCGGGCGGAGGTGGCGAATGCGTATATCGCTTCCATCATCTTCTATTGCTTGACCGTCGTCCCTTGCCCTGCTTCGTGGCTGATCAAGCTGGAGCGCTTGCTCTTCCGCTTTCTGTGGAAGGGACGTGTCCCGCTCGTCAGACGGTCCATCTGCTGTCAACAGCCGCTGTGTGGACGACTGGGCATGCCGTGGCTAATGATGCATAGACACGCGCTGAGGCTGCGCCATCTTCAGCGTTTCCTTAACGGTGAACAGGTGTGGTCGCCGTTCGTCTCATTGATGGAACTATAGTCCTGGATAAAGCGTAGACCGAGAAAGGGCGCTTGGCACCTAGAGTGTCGGCATGCACTCACAGCCCTCTACCAGACGGACAATGCGGTCGGTGGAAGTCCCACAATGGAGTTCTATAGGGGGTTAGTGGAGGGCAAGAGCGATGACGTTCTCGGAGAAACGCTGGGCGTCGGGAGAGATCAATTAGCTGGTCTTTTCTGGAGGAATTTCGGGCCAGGGCCTATGGATAACTTCCAGAAATCCCTAGCCTGGTCATGCTACCGGGGAGCTTTGGTAGTTCGAGACAAGCTCTACAGGCACGGAAATGCTGTCAGACGGACCTGTCCGAGATGTGCGCAAGGGGACGAAACTGTGCTGCATGCACTCGTCCAGTGTCTGGGTATTGCTGACTCGTGGAGCTTTGTCGATCAGCTGTTGACACGTGTAGAACGGATCCGGTTATCATCCAAGTCCATTGTGAAGATCGCTCCGCCGCCTTCCTTTGGCCGGGAAGGAAAGACAGTTTTCCTCTGCTTGGTGGCTATGGCGAAGGTGGTAGTGTGGTGGACGAGAGTGAAAGAACTGGGGGCAGATACCTTCCTCTTCGGGCAAGCCCTCATCGACTTGTTTAAGTTCCACTTGAAAAGGAAAGTGAAGGTGGAGAGTGAAGTACTTCCCCCCCAGTATTTTTGTTCAAAGGTGGGTGAATGTGGCGAGGATAGCCCGTGTGAATAGGCCTAGCCTTAATTATCGCTTCTAAACCGGAGGGATTGAGAAGGATAGAGGCATCCGCTGAGGTGCCACTGGCGGTCAGGGTAACCAGGATGTGTGGGGTTCCTCGGTTGTCCCTTAAAGGAATTCTCCCCCTTTGGGGGAATTTTATTGTTTAATTTTGTTGTTAATTGTCATTGTTATTTTTTTTTTGTACACGATATTATGTCACACCCCACTTGGCCCTTGTGTTGTATTGTCCCTATTTGTTTTGTGTTCGGCCCTTGTGGCCAATGAAGAAAACATTATTATTATTATTATTATTATTATTATTATTATTATTATTATTATTATTATTATGTTTATGAGTTTTTCTTCAATTTTGTTTTCATTTCTTGCCGAGTGTCTTCCAGACTCCTAGGGCAGAGATATTCACTGTATACATTGGTAGGCCATTAAACTAAACACACCAGATTATTCATTTTCAGGATGAATTTAAGGTATGTAAAAAAAACAAAGCACGAAAAAAAAAAAGAAATTATTATTATCACATTTTTCAGACTGATTGTATGTCGATATCTTTTGATCAGGAGCGAGTCATAACTAATGACCATCTTTATCCTTCCAGTTACATTGACATAACTCTTTTTCAAAATCCTGGCTGTTCCAAGTAGTGCTGTTTTCTGAAGCATCTCAATCTTGATATTGAGTCCAAGTTTGCCAAGCCACTTCTGAAATTGGTTTGTTACAGTTCCAAGTTCCCCTATCACAACGGGTATAACCTTCACTTCCCTCAGTTGCCACAAACGTGCTATTTCATGCTTCAAATCTTGATACTTATCTACTTTGTCCTCTTTCTCTGCCACGCGGATATCCCCTGGGACAGCGATGTTAATAATCCAGCCATGTTTTTCTTCTTTCTCAACCAAAATATCAAATCAGGTCTTCTTGCCTCAATCCCATTGCACACTGAAGTCCCTTAGCAATTTCACCATATTGTTTTCCATTACAGCTGGTGGTTGGCGTTCATACCACTTGTCAGCACGTTCCAAGTTGTATTTCCCATATAAAGACCAATGTACAATTCGAGCAACATTGTCATACCGTCTCTTGTACTCCTGCTGTGACAAAGAGCTATATTCACATATAATGTGGCTTGTGGTTTCTCCAAACCTCCCACACATTCTGCACAATTGTGATTCGATCGTTTTGTCAATGTGGAGTTTTACGTAGCTAGTTCTTAATGCTTGCTCCTGAGCAGCACAGATAAGAGCTTCCGTTCCTTCCTTCCTTCCTTCAAATCTCCCTTATTCATCCAGGCCCATGTCTCATGCTTGTCTATCTTTCCAGCATTGGACTCTTTGTCCATATTTCTTAGGTACTGTCCATGCATCACCTTGCCTTTCCATCCTGCAGTCTTCTTTTCAACTTCCTTTTTAAAAAAAAAAAAACTCTTCTTTGTTGGTGCACGACTCTGTTTCTATGATCTCAGCTAATTTAACTCCCTTGAGCAATGGTGGTTCTGTGCTGTTCCGAATATACCATCCAAGACTATTTTCTTCACCGCTTATGCAATCTTCGCAGCTTATCATATCTCTTCCTCCATCTTTTCGTCACTTTTAGGATGTAAGGCATGTCACTTTTAGGATGTAAGGCTCCATATATTATTATGTTCTTACTCGTTTCTCGATCCGTCTGGTTTATCTCTTCTTTTGTCCATTTAAGTATGCCCACTCCATATCGTAGTACTGATACATCCCAAATATTGACAGCAGTTACTTTATTTCTTCCAGTTAATTTTGATTTGATAATCAAACACAATCGTCTCATATACTCTTTCTTGTGTAAACTCTTCATCTTCTTTTCTTTTATTCTGTCAGTCTCCAGGATGCCAAGATACTTGTAAGCACTCCTTTCAATGTTCCTCATGACACTTCCGTCTAGTAGTTCTATTCCTTCAATTCTCACTACCTTTCCTCTTTGAAGTATCAGGACTCCGCATTTCTTTATCCCGAACTCCATTCCCATGTCCTCACTGAACAAGTGTACTGTTTTGATCAATGAGTCTACCTGCACCTGGTTCTTTCCAAACAACTTCAAGTGGTTCATAAATAACAAATGGTTGACGTTAAGGCTTCGTATTCCCACGTATAACCAAGGCCAGCCTTTCTCAGCAGAATAAACAAAGGAATCATGCACAGGACAAACAAAAGTGGTGATAGGCTATCGCCCTGAAAAATCTCCTTCTTGATTGTGACCTTTCCAAGCGTTTTACCACATGGCGTTAAGACAACCTTCCAACTTTCTATGCTCTGCTGAATAATTCTCTTATATTATTGGCTACTCCAAAAAGGACCAGGCACTCTAATATCCATAAATGAGGAATGAGGTCATGCGCCTTTCGGTAATCAATCCATGCCATTGAAAGGTTCGTATGTCTTCTTTTGTAATCTCTGCGAATGGCTTTATCAATCAAGAGTTGATCCTTCATGCCTCTACTTCTTCGTTTGCAACCTTTTTGTTCTTCTGGAAGGATATTTCCATTTTCCAAGAAGGAATATATACTTTCTGACAAAATCCTTGTGGATAACTTTGCGGCATTGTATCTTGACCATCTTTATCGTGATCCTAACTTCGTCTTGGACCATACCTGTTGACTTGTTTCAATTCATTAAGACAACCTGCATCCAATTTATGTGCCTTTCTACTACTCCACAAGTTACTCCAAAATCTCTTACTTTTCTCTGTAATTGGGATTATGTCTTTATGTTGGTATCCACCATTTAACTCCTGATATAGCTTCCTTTGGTCTACATGGAAAAGTCTATTCTGCCTGAACTGCTTCACTTGTTGCTCGTACTTCTTGACTTTGGCTATCTTATCAACCAGTCTCTGTTTTAATTCTTCCAAAACTCTATCTAATCCTTTTTTCTTGATCTTGTATTTGCAATCCATATCTCTGTACTTTCCTGTTGAAGTCAACTGGTTATTTTTTTTATCTCTCCAATAAGTTGATATCTCTTCTGAGTCTTTTCATTGAATCTTGGATTCTTCTTTTCCACCATGGGTCATCATTTCTTCTGCTTTTTGTATCTTTCATTCCAATCCCTTTAACTGCATATGTTCTGAGAACCTTCATAAGATCATTTATATCTGTAACATTCATTACCTCCACATGATCGATTATCTTATTTACTCTATCCACTATTGATTTCAATCTTCTTCGGTCAATCTTTTTAAAGTTCTTATTTTTTGAAAACTCTCTCTTCTTTGCAATTTCTATGATCGCTTTCAATATGTGTTGCTCTTCGTTGCTTAATTGTTCTACATGTGTTAATACTATGTCAGTTAATACCATGTCGGTTTCAGGATGAATTTCATTTCTACTTTCTCCTCTTGTAGCTTCATCACCCATATTTTGTTCATTATATTCATCTTCAGTTGGTTCTTCAAGTTGGACTTCATTGATTTTTCTCCTTATGGCTTCCAGCTCTAACTCATTTAACGATTGATTTTTGCGTATTGTTCTTGCTTGGTCACTCAGTCTTTGCTCCGTTGTTCCAAACAGGCCCCTCTCAGACCACTCTCGGAACATCCTCTGTCTATATCCTCTCTTTAGGACTCCATTTCCATCAACTGGCCTGTTCCTGTAATATCACTCCATAACAAAATTTATCTTTTTATCCTACACCCTCCTTGCAGTCTTTTTATGACGGTCGGGTCTACCCTGCGGAAGAGTAGAACACCTACGGACGCAGCACCTTCACCGTTGGTTCCAGTACCGTTAACGTCATTATTTGTATAATCATTATTAGACATTTTCACTCATTCACGAGGTGTGTTTTTAGGTTAGCCACCAACCAGTGTTTGTTTTTTTCGAGATACCATCTCTAGAAAGATTGTCAACCAAAACTGAAGAGCTCTTTCTACCCATGAGGCAAGGCTAGCTATCCCAGTTTTTAAATCAGAGTGTTTCTTCTCTTAGACAGACTGCCGGCCAAGGCTATCAAGTTCTGTCCACCCATTTTTGGATGGCCATTGACCCTACTGAGTTCCTCTGCCCTTTGCCGGGTTTTGTTTTTTCTCTCGCAGGATGTCCAAAATCATTATATTCCACTCTCCTCACCAAGCAAGCTTAGTGGGGTTGCCGGTTTAGTCGCCGACGGTCCGACCATGTCAATGTTATATTGCGTCACATGTTAATTATTGCCTTTTGACAAATTGTCATTTTATCACTACTATCACCTGCACCACTTTATTATTATTATTATTATTATTATTATTATTATTATTATTATTATTATTATTATTATTATTATTATTATTAT
>JAOPUL010172029.1:0-22386 GCA_027564515.1 Octopus rubescens | reverse complement strand
CTATTAGTCTGATACCGGGATAACTTTGACACGAATTCGTGAGATGCTCCTCCTACACACATATACACGCACATGCAACACATAGATACACATTTTAAATACCTGCACCACAACTATTTGAATGCCTGCATATATACCAATATTCCTATACCTATTCGCGGACATTGATCTGCAGCCTCATGCCTATGCAAGATTTCGATGTAGAAGCTGGAAAGAGATTTAAATTGAAAAACAAAAAAAAAAGTCTTGATGATTTGCAGAGATACAAAAACCAATGTAAATCTTAAAAGCTGTTTATACTTCAGGTAACATCAAAGTGCAAAGATCAAATTTTAATTTCTTTTGATATGATGAATATGTATATTGAGCGTTCATATGTGTACAGAAGAAACTTCTGACATATGAAGTGAGAAAGTGAAAGATTTATCTCTCTTGTCTGAATCTATGACATTTTACCCTAGTAAAAATAATAAAATCGATTTATTTCTTTTAAACTGAACTGCAAAGAAATATTGGTTTCTTATGACTTAGGCAAAAATCCAGTATATTACAGATATTTAAACGACCAGATATTAATGTTTATGGCTTTATAAACGGTATTAATATTTATAACATCTTATATCATATAAATTAAATTGTTTTCTGCCTTAAAGTTTATTCCTTGAAAGAATCGACCCAGTACTTATAATTTTCTAAGCCTTGTACTTATTCTATCGGACCCGTGTGGCAAATTGCTAAGTTACGGGGTCGTAAACAAAGCTATACCGGTTCTCAAAGGGTAGGTGAAGGGACATAATAAAATATATAAAGATCACAGTATAGTCGCAAAAAGTGGAGGCGCGTGACATAGTGGTTAGGGTGTTGGACTCATGGCCATAAGATGCGTTGTGTTCTTGAGCAAAACACTTCATTTCACGTTGCACCAGTTCACTCAGCTGGCAAAATGAATAATTCTGCAACGGAACGGCGTCCCGTCTAGCAGGCTACAAAACTGGGAAGCCAGCTCTATGATTCTACATGACTCGCAAGGATCTTTGTCCCCATTCTTTTTATAGACGGAAAAGGAAACAGACGATATGATGAAAATAGGAGAAATAGCACATTTTAACAAAACACAAAAGCAAATCGACACATGTCTCTCTCTGTGGTCAGGAATAACAACGATATACTTGGGTAATATGGTCTGCAGTGTAATGTTCTGCATATGAAATAGAAGTGAAAGCCATGACTGAAACGGCCGCTGTAATTGACCTGTTTGATGAAATTCAATTCGATTTAATCAAATGACACAAATGACAACAAGCCGGTTTATACTTTCACTCGAACGAGTATAAATAGCTGCAAAATCCCACACAAAACGCGCATATCTCTGCTATATTACGTCCTAGTTACACGATTATTGAACACAATTGAAGTGATTGTTTTGCATATGAAAGGATTTTGATTGTAATGAACATTAGTAGGGTTAAGTTAGGATTAGTAATAAAATAATGCGAAAACAAGAAAAGTGAGAAGAAATAACAGAACTACACCAAAGATTCTAATTCAATACGGACTTATTTTTACATGGTTCTGTAAGAAAGAAAACAGTTGCCGATATATCATTTATAGTTCCTAAATCGGCAAGGCCATAGTCAACTATTATTTACATTAAAAATTAAAACAAACTTCTATCTGCATATCATCTGTTGAAGTAAATTTCTGGCTCTAAATGAAATAAAACAACTAGATATTACAACAGAAGGAGCTACGGAATGAGCTAAAAAGTTAACACACACACACACTCACATACATACATACATACACACACTCAATACACCCACACACACATACGCACACACATACACACACATACACACACAAACACATACACATCAGAGGAAAATAATAAAAGTCGTGATATATACATCTACGGATCATGAGATTCATAATCCCTAGGTATTAAACCTGCCAGAATATATCACGAATGGGTTACAGGTAATAATTCTGATTCTTAAGTGACTAATGAGAAATATGAGGAGAGTTTCAAAAGATTTAATGTACAGTCAATCATTAAATACTCAAAGATATGATTCATTAAACAATGAGCAGTACCATTTCGTTGCTTGCACTTTTAACATTAGTAATATAGCTCGCCTAATGCTAAACACCTAATCTGGTTTTATTTAAATGCATCTAATACGGTCAACTGGAGCTCTCGAACATACCATTTGTGTTTATTGCGTAGAATGGGAACATAAATTGAATGGGAAGTTCTAATTTACTCCTATGATAATTGAAAGAGATCCCAGGCGTCTAAAAACGTGGTGACATTTATAGATTCGCTACAACTTATATCAGCCTACATTAAATCCCAACATAATTTTTTTTTAATATTAAAGAAAGTTAAATTTGAGGAACGTCGTCTGCAGAGTAGTGTTTTACTTGGAGAAATAAGGAGATAACCATGCGTGAAATGCCTTTGACCATTGGCTTGCTTACTCAGGGCCAATTGCGACAAGGATTCAATACAAAAATAATATAACAATAACAGCAGCAACAATTAGAGCTACTGCATGCGGGAACCTGTAAGCAATCACACACCCTGCTAAAATTTGCTACCAAATCTTACACAAATCATTTACTAGTAGTATTTTAACTATAGTATATGTTGCATATTGTTGTTGTGAGTAAGGTTGTTGAAAGCGATGTGATGTTTATGACGAAAACATTTCATCTTTAATGGGGTTCATTAAATATGCAAAAATATGCAAAGATCAAAGAAGACAAACAGCAACAACACCACCGATAGTTGACATATAATAGTGAATCTTTGAAATTTATTTTCTTACACGAAAATAAATAACTGTTAAAGTATCATTTGTAGTCTCTAAAGAGGTAAGATCATTAATTGTACAAAAATGAGCGTCGTCATTATCAACTGATTCAGTGTGAAGGAAAAACTAATGGACATTCAATTTCTGTTCCTGTTTTCTCATTTGGAAATAATTTATATGTTATTGAACTGAACGAATTATATATTGTATTCAGAACTTTGCACACGTGAAAATTCCACGTCTATCATGTCAGCAAGGGATCCATCATGCGATTAATAGATATGGTTCAATATATCTATTTAATAATAGACGCGTTGGGCAATGAAGACAGATAAAGTAGGAAAGAGCTTAGATGCTATTAGAACAGGTATGATCATTGGTGGTTTAATCATCACCTACCTGGGTTTAAATACATCAACAACAAAAATGTATTTTTTTAAAATTAATATTTACAGCTCGTAACAGATAGTAAAAGTTATCTTTCATCCTAATTTAATTCCTAAGCTTAAAATTGAATAAGTTTAAAAGTATGTAACTTTACGATTGAATTATCAAAATATTATAAGCATCAAATATTTTATCGCGTAAAAATATCACTTTTTGGCAGAATACGCTGAGATTTCTACTGCATATATACCTAAACAGAAAGTTGTTCAATTATTAAATCACTTTATTCCCCACACATTCTATATAACTAACTAATATCCAACGATATTATAGCTGGTTGGATATATGGAATTAAAATATAAGCCACATTTTTTTCAGAAAAAAAAGCAAGTATAAGTTACTTTCGTTTTGAGCTGAAACGAAAACTAGCTTTATTTAATTACGAAAAACAATTTAAACAATAACTAAACATTTCGTTGCTCAAATTCTCAATAGAGATTATTATTCATTTATTTACTATTAAGATAAATTAGTGGCTTGGTTATCACTCTATATTTGCAATGATAAATGGATATTCAAGCTTTATTCTTTCTCTCTAGAAAACATCTCAGCAACATCTATTCAGCATTTGAGGATACGTTTCGCAATGTTTCGATCTCTAAATTTGATAATCATTGATTTTTAGCTGTGCAATTCATTAAGTAATATCTTGTATAGTTTTTGAGAACATGAAACAGTTACTAAAGCAATAGTTAATGCGGGTCACTTTAAGGAGATAGTTTTGCAACACTATTTAATATTATTCGGAATTCAACTAGAAAATAGAGATAATAAAATGTTAGAAGTTTTCTTTTTTAGTGGGCGTGGAGGCATTTCTATATGATAGCAAATCTTCCCCTTTGAGAATGCTGCGTTACTGTTGCTGCTAGACCCTCGGGATACGATTCTTTGTAACGCAAACTCATGGTAATGGTCAACTAGTCGAAATGTAGGATAGTGCATACATACCAGGTATTCTACACATTGTAGGCTTTCGCCCTCTTGAGGAATGCTGGTCATCAGCTTCTTTACCACTTTCGTAACTATCAAATATTTTGACTTTCAACTAGTGTTTGAAATCTGGTCATCTCGTCTTATTTTCCATCATCGTATAAAAATAAACTCCACCTTATATTTCTTCACATTTTCCACATGCTATTGTCAACCTTGAACAAAGTCGAACTTCAATGGGGGTAAACTGATTGAGTATGGCCATAGAATTATTCTTAGCAAGTGTATTTGTTTTCATGTATCTGGGTTCTTAAATTCAACAAATGACCTTTTTGATGGTCTGAAAATCCTTAATTATAACATCTCCACCTTATGAAAGTCAGGTGATGGACATACATAAGGTTCGTTAGTGCATCGAACAAAACAGTTTGCAGTATTTCATTCATCTTTTTAGGATTTGAATTCATATCCATTCGAAGTTAAGCTTGTTATTCATCCATAAAGGATCAATAACAAAGAGTACCACTTCACACATTTGAGACAATTTAATCGATTAACTCCGTCTCCTAAATTTCCGGAATTATGCTTGTATTAGAAACAAATCAAATTCTATTAAACACCAATTGTATCATTTTAAAGAATCATCATTAGGAATTATTCATGTGTTTATTTGCTTCTAAATCTCAACTTATCTTTTTGTAGTGTTTCCTGTTTGTTTTTCGGCGGATTAAAAGTATATATAGTAAGTCTAAAAATTATTCTCCATCTCTGCCGCTGTCTTGTGTAGGTATAAGTTGCTATATACCAGTAATATGCTCCATAACAATATTTCAAATTTAGCTTCTATCATCGTTCATACAAAAAAGAAAAAAAAAATTAAATAAAATAACTAACAATTTACCTACATAAAACATTTGTATCGTTTAATATATCAATAATATCCCCACTGTTATTCATTAATTAAAACACATTCATTTATTTTAACACCTGTAATAGGATAATTAGAGGTTATGTGCTTCTACTATATTCTTAATTATATTTCTGGTTGACGTTTGAAATTAAAATTGTTCTTATTGGGTATATGTGGTTGGGAAGCTGACTTCGAACCACACAGTCACGCCTGCGCTTATAATAATAATAATAATAATAATAATAATAATAATAATATTAATATTAATAATAATAATAATAATAATAATAATAATAGACAAAGTGGATAAATACCAAGACTTGAAACATGAGATAGCACGTTTGTGGCAACTGAGAAAAGTGATTGTCACACCAGTTGTGATAGGGGCACTTGGAACAGTGACATCCAAATTTCAGAAATGGTTTGGCAAGCTTGGACTCACTATCAAGACTGAAATGCTCCAGAAAATAGCACTGCTTGGAACAGAGAGCGCAACGTACTTCCAAACGCAAGTGGTCTTCCGATGAAAACAAACAGCCAACTCAGTGCCATGAACAAGCTTTACTAGTCGAGAGCAATGGCAAATGTAAAGATGTCGGAAAAGTAACATTAGAACCTTGGAACCAGCTGGGTATGTTCCAGATTACTGAAAATGGAGTCATGAATCACATAAGTACGATTCGGAGGAGAGACTTTCTTAATGAGGCCTAAATTCAGATAATCATGAAAAACTTCTGTAGTAACGATAGCCTAGAGGAGTATAATGTAGGTGAAAACCAGCGTCTGAATAGGCAGGAGAAGGTGCAGTGTAGGAGAAGGAATTCCTGGGAGGAATAGGAAGAAACCAATGCAATGTGAAGGACCTTGTATTACCAGAGGATATCGCGAAGGAACAGAGGTACCTCATGATAAGTCTTGAGGAACTAGTCAACACAGGAGCAGATACCGAGCCGGTATATTTGAGATGTTTCGACTCAAAAGGTTGATGTTATCCTGAAATATATTCCAACGAATGATCTGTCTGTAACAATAGATTTCATGAGATCCGCTGCAATTTGAATACGAGAACTGGTTGGGGAAATAGGAGAAGAAATCAGGTGGAAAGAAGGGACCATGATGGAAGCAGAGAACCGAAGGTGATATTAAAACCTTGCGAAAAGATCTGAGCCACATAGAAGAATGGCCGCCCAAAGGGCAATGGAAACATGCTAGAGAGGGTGTTAAGCCATATCTCGGGACAAATAACTTGTAGAAAGGAAAGGGTTCAACACTGTTTTCGAAACACTAAAACAACGCATTCGGGCAAAAAAGTGAAAATGCAACGCTACACTGATCGCATATCGCAGTTCCATCAAAACATTTTATTCACAAATAAGCAGAGGCAGTTCTTTAAGAGCCTAGGTGGAGACACAGAAGATAACATACTGCCTGAAGCAGCAGAGGGAAGCTGCACATTTTGGAATAGCATCTGTTTTGTTGCTCCCTGTCGCCATGACGATAGTAACAACTGCGCGGAAATATCTTGCGCCATAGGCTGTAACGTCACCAACTACAACAACGGTAACGGCCTTGTGGACAGCAGAAGCAGCGACAACACAAACAACAAGAACAATAGCATCTGCAACAATAACAGCAACAACGTGAACAACAACAACAGCGAAAACAACAACATGAGCAACATGAATAAGTTCGAAACCAACAACAGCGAAAAAGAGAATCCAGTTATTAATGATAATTGTTGTAATAACAAAATAGGTGTTGAAAACAACAACAACAACATCAACAGCAATAATAACATAAATATACGCGTAACTCACTATCGTTTTTGAAGGGAGTCAGTCAGTGGACTGTGCATTTGGTGCAATAATTGAAGTATAAAGCCATCGAATATAAAAATGACATTTTAAAATCAGGGATGATGTGCCTAAATGAGAAGAAAAAAAACTCCGAACGAAAGACTATCATCTCTAAATGCGTTTCATGAAAGAAGAGGAAACTTAAATTTCCTACTCCAGCAGAGAGAGAAAAATACCCTCAGTGCTACACATACATAAAGGCAAACAGTACGGGAAGGTTGATGCTATATGTAGCAGCGAGCAACAAACCATAATAATGGCTACCATTACTTACAAGTCCCAGAATGTTGTAATGATTCCCCATTATATGGGTAAAACATTGACTCGGATTCGAGTGAAGAATGTGCCTGTTCACCGTGATCCGGCACGAATCTTAGTCATTCTGGAGGAGCATGGGGAGATAATAGAGGTGAAGTCCACCCCACAAATTACGGAATTTCAGATTCTAGTTTCTCCAGAAGAAATAAATCGCATTCCCGATTTTTTTCTGTTTCGCGTATTGCAAAGATATGCCGGTGTTTGTCGAAGGAAAGAAAACGAAATATTTCGTGTGTGGGAGTGCGAACCACTTCAAAGCCTTTGGTCCAGTGGTGGAGAATGTTCGAAGCTCTCCACAGTTACTACAATCTCCTCAAAGTGTGAATATTACATCTAGCACACACCTGCCTCCTTCCTCCGACACAGGCTTCACAAAAGCAAATAATTCTTCGAAAGCCTTTGTCGGGGAGACGCGAGAAAGTCTAAGAATGAAATGGATAGATGCCGGCCCAAATCGAAGGCTTATAAGACACGACAGTGAAAAACAAAATCCGTCACAAAACCAAATATAAAAATCATCAACGCCAACATCAACGCCTTCATTTCAACAACTGAACTCAATTTTACAAACACTTTAACAACCACAAAAATCACCACAAAAACAAAAAGAGACAACCACAAAAGAAAAAGACCAACAGTCACCCTCCCGAGTACATATATCCTTCAACAACTTCATTGTTCAGAAGAGCAACATTGAATTGATTGAGGAAGTTATTAATAACAAAAGCATTGTTGCCTGTAGGGAGGGTTTTGCTAAACACCTCCGGAAAATCCAGCAGAAAGACTGCTAATCAAAACAGATACGAATACGTATCTTGATTTGAAAGAGAAATTCCCGCACCCCACCAAGACATTAGAAGGTGTACTAAGTATCCCTAAAAAATCTTACTAGAAAAACCCTTACCCACTACCTCCCCGGGAAGAAAAAAAGATTGTTACAACAGTCGTAACTGAAGATCGAAGTAAATAAATAACTCGTTTTTATTTTCTCTAATCTAAATGGCTACACTTAGATTAGGCTTTCTAAATGTTCGGGGTCTGATTCGGTTTGGAAGCAGGCTCACCTGATCAACGATCTCATGTTCCTTGATTTAGATTTACCGCCATTAGCGAGACGAAGATAGCCGGGAAGCATGCTCTAGCATCCATTTTCGAAGAATACGAGATATTTTCATCTTGCGGTTTGTCGGGAGCGGGAGGCGATGTACCCTGTTATTTCAAAAATCCTTAGGTCTCAAGGTAAGGGCAGTCTTCTTGGACGCGGACGATAAGCTGGTGGTCCTAGACGTGAAAGGCAGCGAAGGTAGTGCCTTTAGACTGGCCGTGTATGCCCCAACAGACGCTGGAAGGCCATATCTTTTAATTCGTCTAGAAACATTCCTGGGAATGTCTCGCACTTTAGTCCTAGTAGGGGAATGGAATAGCACTTTGGACGCACGGAAGAACTGTGTGGGGCTAGTACATTGAGGAAGGGAGTGAAAAAGCCTCGAAAGCCTTCTCAAAAGCTTTCAGCTCTCTGACAGGTCTCGACTGGATTTCCCTGATGTGTTAGTGTGGACATGGTGCAACCACAACGGGTCATCCAGATCATATCTGGATAGAGTAGTTCTTAGGTCAGCGGATAGAGTTAGCCTAGGTTCTCCAGAATTCAAATTGGTCGGTTACACAGATCACAAATTTGTGATCTGCATAGTCGACTTAGTTAGGACCCGTAGACATACACCTGGTTATTGGAAGTTGAACGCCTCTTTTCCGTCACGCAAAGACTACAGGGGCCGGATTAGCGAGCTAGTTAAGCGGTGGTTGACAGGGGCAATCGTCAACAACTGGTTGTGAATCGCCCTGAAGATGGCGAGTACAGTAGAATCGATATTGTTTAGCAAAGAGTTAGCAATAGTAAGAAATAGACTAGAGGGAGAACTAGTTAGCAAACTAGAAGAGGCGATTAGTAAAAGCATAGCGACTGAAGTGTTAGCTGCGAGAATGGCCCTTCATCATTTCTTTGAGGCGAAACACGAAAGCTGCGTTGCCAAAGCTAGCGCCCTTGCACTAAAACACGAGGGAACTAAAGCCGTCCGATGGACTCAAATGGTGGGAACGCAACGTGGTAATAAAACTACGATCGAGTCTTTGACGACTGGGGATGGGCGAATGCTACTCAGTACAGAGCAGATGAGCGCGGCTCCCCAGCAGAAATTCGCGCAACTATTTGGGGTAGGCGATAGATCGACGACTGTAGCAGACTTATTTCGTACCTGGACGGCCTGTTGCAGCTCTCGGCAGTGGACGAGAGATTCTGTGAAAAAGAGATAACGGCCATTGATATACAGAAGGTTATGAGCGATTGTACTTGTCGCAAATTACCCGGTTTGAATGGTCTGCCCGATGAATTCTATGGTTTCATGCCAGAATTGTTTGGCGGCCGCTTGACAGACATCTACCGCAACTAGCAGTAGAGCGGGAGAATTCCTAATGCTGTTAGCAGGTGTGTGGTGACGCTACTGAGGAAGGACGCCAACAATGGAGACGTACTAGGGAATTTTCGGTTCATAACCTCCACCTTATGCGATACACCAGAGAGAGGGCGGGGACTAAATATGGCTTCGGTGGGGAACTGATCAATTTGGATCAGTCGAAAGCATTCGATAGAGTCGACCATCGATACTTGGTAGCCGTCCAGAGGGTGGCTGACTTCGGACCCGTTTTCAGAGGCTGGGTCGCTGCAATACATAGCGACACCTGCTCGGTGGACCAAGTTAACGGACACCTATCGGGGGACAGTTTTGCGTCGCACGCTATGTCCACTAAGGCTGCCCGCTATTTCATCCCCTTTACGTGCTGGCTCTTGAGCCACTGCTGTAGAAGTTGGAACAGTTGACATGATGTAAGATGCACTAAACTAGGTTTTATGTCTATATCCTTTATCTATCTGCTCAAATCTTTAGAAATAGTTCCTAATGCACCTATGACTACAAGGATATATTTTACTCACACTTTCCATAGCCTCAATGTCTAGATCTTGGGACTTTGCTATTTTCTCTATACCTCTCATATTAAATTTCTTATCACTTAGGACTCTAAAGACAATTTCCTGGCACTTTCTATTCTCTTTGTATACTAGTAATAAATCGGGCCTTCTAGCCTCTATTACTCTGTCTGTCTGAATGTTAAAATGCCACGACATCTTATATCTCTTACTTTCTAGCACTTTACTAGGTTCATTTCCATGCCACTTATCAGTATGATCAAATCCTAGCTTTTTACATAACTACCAGTGGATTATTCTCTCTTGGTGGTCATGTCTTTTTGTGTATGATTTCTGGGCCAGCATACTACATTCACTAACTACAAGAGTAACATTTTCCTCCTTTGACTTACATAGCTTATATTGGGAATCTACCTGATTCTTTCCCTATTTTGGTTTTTATCCGGTTAGTCCTCAATGCCTGATCTTGTGTGAACAAACTTTCTGTCTCCCTTTTCAGCCTTCATTTTTGCAACCCCAACCATGTCTCATTATTACTATTTTCTGCAACTATTTATTGCAATCTACCATACAAAGCCTTATTTTGCCAGTCAGATAATCTTTCTTCTTTTTTCTGTTTTTTAACTACATTTGGCCTTTTGGTTTCCATATCTCCTACTGTTACATTAGCAGCTCTTAATAACATTTCTTCGCAGATAGCTACACTGGAGGCAATATCTTCTCTAGCTAACCCAAGACAGTTTGCTCCTGATATGAAACCTTTACCACCCTCCTTTCTAGGTAAATACAATCTTGCTACTCGTGTTCTGTTGAATTCTTTCGTAATTCGTCTGTCAAGAATTTCTAATTCAGATTTTGTTCAATCTACGAAAGCTGTTAAATATCTAAGTAGAGATACTTCCGAAGCATTTACAGCCTTCACTAGATTCGGACCATTTAGCTTTGACTTCATTAAGTTCCTCATGCTTCTGATATTCTCCTCAATTTTCTCTTTCATTCTATAGTTAATACTCTATCAGATTCTAATACTCCTAGATACTTATACCTTTCTCTTTCCTGAGATTTTAATTGCTGCTTCTCACTAACTACTTCCTTCCTCACTTTCGTTAACCATATGGTACCCCCATTATGATTAACTGGTTTATACCAAATATCACTCCATAACCTTCTAGGTTCTTCCACATTTGGCTTCTCATCTTCAGTATTTTCTTCTACACTATTTATTTGGCGATAAAAATCTCCTCTGGGGATAAAACCTACCCCAACTATCTTCTCTTTCACTAAGTATTTTAAATCTTGTCCTCTGATATATATCTTGTATTTCCTAACTTGTCCTTTTTCCAGACTCATATCTTAAAGTCTTTACTTTATTTTCTAATTTCCTTTCCTACATCCACATGTTATTTTAATTATTATTCGATTTTTGCTAGTTTCAGATAAATTTCTTCTGCCTTACCTGCTACACCCCTGTGTTGCCGAGGTGTATGCAACATAGCATTGTGTGTTCTTTTTGGTGGTGTTGGGTAGGTATATACTCTTACCGGTATTAAATTGCATCGGTTTGTTTTATGGGGTTTCACATGAGTCTTTTGTTGTATTAGTGTTTGTATTGTGTGTTTTGTGTGTAATGTGAGTCGTATTTCTCAGTTGCGTATCCGATAAAATAAGTAACAGACTGAAAAATATATACTGGGGTCAATTTGTTCGACTAAAACCCTTCACGGTGGTGCCGTAGATTGGCCGCTGTCCAATGATTGAAACAAGTTAAAGATAAAAGACAAAAAAAAAAAAGAAAAAAATGAAGAATAACCCTCAGTAGGTCACTGAATCATTCTGATAGCAACTGCAAACACGTACTTTTACAGAAATAATATAGATTTGGTGTAGTTTTATATAACTTCAGTATTTAGTTTGTTTGATATCTTTCCAAAACCATAAGTACTTTTGATATTCAATTTGTAGTTGAGTGTATCAGTTTACCAACTAACCATTCCTTGTTTATTTATGAACATTTTAATGCCAGCATTAATATATATCTATATATATAAATGAAATATCAAGTTTAAAAGTTAGTGACTATTACACAAAAAGCAGGATCTTTTCTAAATAGGCTTTAATGACGGAAACAAGTAACAGATAAATAGGAATACTTATGGAACATAATGGAAATGTTGCGTTGTTTTGGAGAAAATGGAGCAGTTATCAGAAGAAATCTTTGCAGATTACTATATATGCCCATTTTTCTTTTATTGTCAAGGTTGGGTGCTTAATTAAAGGGCTGGAATTTATTAATCAGACGATACCTGTTAGTATAAAGGAAAGTTTATTTGTTCAATGAATATAGGTAGAAATAAAATTTACATGAGGAATACAGTTGATTCCTTGGAATCAGTAGAAAAGAATAAAACAAGGAAAAGAAAGGAAGAAAAAATGAAGAAATGTAAAGAAAGGCAACGGAGGACAGAGGGCGGCACATGTCCCAGGACAGGGGGGAGGTATTCATCCGCGCCCCGCAATAATGACCGCGGTGGCGTTGCCACGGAGAATGGCCAGCGATACTCGCTGTAGCAGCAACTCCATCTCCTGGAGCTCATTTCTCCGGCGAGCCGCAGCAATCCCTATTTTGCAGAGGCACGAACTGATAGCGGCCGGCCAAGCTCCTGTACTTGTAGACCTTCCTCTCCTCAGTGTTGCGGGCTGCGACACCGGGGTTTGCGGCAGAAGCCGTGATGTTGGTGCCGGAGAACGTGTCGAAGCACGTCACGTCTCAGATTAGGGATCTGCCTCCCTCGAATGGGAAGAGGGTTATCCCGTCGGGGCGCTTACCGTCCCCGCGGTCGAGACCTGCAGGCTCAAGTTGGGACGGAAAACCGACCCCTTTAATGTCATTCAGGGCGGCGTGTCGGGGGAATCGGCTCGCGCTAAGACTGCAGGACAAGGGATGCAGGCCGAATTTGTCCATTACCGCTCTGCAGCGACATTTGTGAAGCTCGCACACGCGGAGACGAGACGTTGGACCACCCCGATGCGGGTGCATTTATCATCTAGAAGGGTACCGCTAGATGAGGAGGGCACCCGCATTGAGCCAAGCTTTATTATTTGGCTGCGAGGAAGAACGGAGGCAAGCGACGCGGTGCTCGTCGAGTGATGCCTCTAGCCGCTCGAGGGTAGACTTATATAGGATGTCGCCTTAATTACGTCAACCAGCGCTGTCAAAACTGACATTGCAGATTAGTTCGGCATAGCGCTGGATATCGCAGTCAAAGTCCCTGAGGCTGTCTGTGTACGGGTGACATTGTGCACTGCGCAGCGAGTAAAGGAGCCTCGACAGGACAAAGCGATTCCTCAAGAGGAAGAGCGCCGGGTGCCCGTCAATGAGACACAGTTTCTCCGTCATCCTGGACAAGTCCTCAACTTTAACCTCCAGGCACTTCACTATGGTTTTGGGAAGGGTTGGGGAGCCAAGAATGTGGACAGCGTCCTTGGGTGTCACCCCTCCACCAAGACGGACTGGATGCAGAGTACGGTGCCTCGGAATTCAGCCTCGCTGTAGCTCACGTTGATCACCTCCGACTTGGACGGGTTGATCTCGAGCCCGTGAAGCAAGCGCGAAAAGGGGCGGACCAAAAGGGTCGCCCTGCTGGACACATGTGGAGGAAGTGACCCTGTTGTCGGCGGTCATGAGTAAGCTGGGTGTACCATAGGTAAGGTCTGCGAGTGGCTACAGAAAGGGGGTGCGTCTAAGACAAATCTCCAAGACGTTGTCTCGTCTAACGCTGTTGAAGGCGTTTTTACTATCCAACTTCAATAGAAGGCGAGTGCTGAATGATGTGTCTGGCATCATGGGTCGCAGCCTCGCATCGGCTCTTGACTCCCACCCCTAGCTGGATAGGGCTGTGCCTTGCTCAAGTCGTCGCTGACTGATCTACAGGCCAGCCTGATCAAAAGACTACGAAAGACGTTACCCAGCGCTATGGGACAGATGCCACTATCCTTTTTCTTCAGTGCTATCAGGTTGGCTGAGAAGAGAAGATCTTGGGCAAGGCAGGGGCGGTCCGCGTGGAGGAGACCGTCTATCAAAGTAGTGATGGGGTGGAGCTAGTGTACGCCCGCCTCGGTGGAGTGTGGAGAGATAAGATCTTTGAGATGACTGGGTCGCAGACCATCAACCCCGCCACTGCTGCTTGCAGGGAAGGACCTCACAGCGACAACCACATCGTCGCTGGACGCAGTCAAGGCCGTGAGTCTGTCAGGGGTGTCTGTCGGGGGTCCGGATGTTTGAGACGGAGAGCATCTAGAACGTCCGGTGTAGGGACGAGGATCGTGTTGCTGGAGGCCAGCAAGCGCACCGCGACAGAAACGTCGCCCTCAATGAGCTTCCGGTTGACTAGGGTTCGAAGCCTTTTGTCACAGTCGCAAGGGGTCTCTCTGCTTGCGTGGCGTCGGCGTCGGCGGGCGGCCCGAGAGGAGCGAGGAGTCGGTTGGTAGGGGGTAGCTGAAGGCGGAGACGTTGTGTCTGAGTCTTGAGGTAAGGGAAGGGACGAAACTCGAGGTCAGGGAGGGGGAAGAACCTTCGCCTACCTTCGGGAGTCCCAGAATGAGAGTCGCAAACTGGAGTATGTACATAAAGCAAGACAGTTAAGATGACCCGTATATATACTGCCTGGAGATAACATCTTTTATGAACATGCTGTGTATAAAAACAAAATATATATCGGAGGGAGACGAAAACTGTCCGAGTAGTGGCTCGCAAGAACGTCAGATGCATTTCGGCCTCGTTGGACCTTCTAAATGGAGTGTAGTCACAACCAACCACATGCTTAGATATATAGTACACCTATACATCGCCTCCAATATACAGGATGTCCCAAAAAATGTATACACACTCTAAATAATTGTAAAGTAGGTGTTTATTAAAATTCATTTAAATTTCAAAATGTAATAGAATTTACAAACATCATTTTATTGTTTTGATGCCGCCTGTTCTCAAACTGACGTCCGTTCTGGTCTACACACTGCTGACAACGCGAAGCAATGGTATCACACACATCACAAAACAATTCCCTTGGTATTTGTGTGCATTCACGTTCAATGGCTGCTCTCAATTCAGCAACTGTGGCAGGTAGACTTTGTCTTTTAGGTATCCCCATAAAAAAAAAAGTGGTGTGAGGTCTGGTGATCGCGGAAAGGATTCAACGAAACCCCTCCGTCCAATCCACCTTTTTTGGCAAAATTTCATCAAGGAAGGATCTAACATCACGATGGTAGTGTGGGGGGTGCCCCATCTTGCTGAAAATAACACTCATCTTCAAAGTCTTCTCTAAAGTCATTTTGCTAAAGTGTGTATACATTTTTGGGGGACACTCTGTATACATACATACATACATACATACATACATACATATCATCATTCAACATCTATTTTTCATGCTGGCATGGGTTGGCCAGTTTGACAGGAGCTGGCAAGCCAGAGAACAACACTATGCTCTACTGTCTGCTTTGGCATGGTTTCTACAGGTCGATGCCCTTCCTGATGCCAATCACTTTATAGAGTGTGCTGGGTGCTTTTTATGTGGCACCAACAAGGTCACTAAGTAACTTGCATGACAAAGATCCCTCAACTGAGAGGGGGAGTGATATTGAGTGAGGTTGCCTTGTACTAGGTGATGAGGTGGGGCGGGGGGTGATATAGCAGGGCGTACCCTCAAGGTACAAGGTACAATGTAAATGTAGTGTTATAGGATTGGTCAGGGTGCATGAGCAAGGAGTTCATGAGAGTGCAAAGGGGGAGAAGGGAAGGAAAGGGGAATGCAGTGAGTGGTGAAACACAGGTGTATAGGGGGGCAACAGGATAGCAATGGTACAGTTGGCAAGGGGAGGACAGGAGAGAGAGATGACTGAGAGACACTGAGCTGCAGGAGTGGGGAGACAAGCAAAGTGCATGACATACACACAATAGGCTTCTTTCTGTTATCATCTGCCAAGTCCAATCACAAGGCTTTGGTCAGCCCAGGGCTATGTCACAGTGTCATACAGTGAATAACACTAACTATTCAGATATAGTACAAGTTATTTATTCACAAAGGGTAACTTACGTTAAAAGCTCTTTTGTCTCCTCTCCATTAGTCACAGGCCTTGTGTCTCGCTTCTGTATTATATATCCCTGAAATGATAAGAAGTAACAAAGAGAAGTCACAATTAATGGAAATATGGCACTAGTGACAGAAACTTGAAACACATAAGCAAGAATTGACAAAGATAAGAAATAAACAATAAAGTTCAAACATATGTGACAAGCAACAAATGACAAATAAGCAATGAAGGTAAAAAGAAATATATCAAATGGAAATTCTATCTTCAAATAATATTCAACAACTACTTAGGAAGCTAGTTTGTTCTTTATTTTTTGTTGTTGGTTTTTTCTTAAATAGAACAATTTTTGTACACAATGCTATCTCCAAAATCTATCTGGCTTATAAATTTAAGAAATTCTTTGTAAATTTCATAACCTATTCAGTCACATACTATTGCCATAAACGTCTACAGGCTTATGAAGACAGAGCTTATCCAATTTTTCAAGGTATTTAGGTGACCAAGAGTACAAGACTCCCTTCTGAACAAGGCACCAGTCCATTGCAAAGTTAACTTCCCAACTACCACTGATACTCATTTTCAGCTGAGTGAACTGAAGTGCCTTGCTCAAGGACACTGCGCACCATAAGTCTGAGAATCATCCCATGACCTAACAATCATGAACCCAACACCCTAACCACTAGACCACGTGCTGTCATGCAATCTCCATGCTAACTTTGTATTAATTATATTAGAAAATAAAATCAATAACTTCTCTGAATAACAGTCTAGACCAGTGGCTCCCCAAAGTGGGCGGTACTGTCTTCTTGGTGGAAAGATGGGGGGGGGGAAGTAAAGTGGGTCAGCCAAAACAACAAAGTAATGGGTTAATTAGGTTAAGTTTTATGTGTGAAATAACAGTTGTTTTCAATTTTCTGCAGAAAGGGGTCTTTGTTTGTGGTGGTGAGTAGTGGGATGAGGAGCACGAGGAATGTGGCCTAGGTGTCAAGTGGGCAGCAGCCTGAAAATGTTTGGGAACCACTGGTTTAGACTCTACTATATATTCCACTGAGTGAGAAAGGCACCACTTAAAGACCTCATCATTATTAGCCATATAAAATGAGTCGAATAAAGCCTGCATCTTTCCAAAAGGATTTTAGCTCAGTAATGTAAGCTTATAAAAGACTCATCAATTATACAGTGCCGCAATACTTCGAGCAAAGCTGTACAGCCCATAGTGCCTATATTTGCACAAATAGTCAGAGCCATCTGAAAGTGAAGTGTGTTGGCCATGGACACAATACTCAATCATTTGTGGCTTTCATTATATCACTAATATGATAATAATTAAGATTTAACCCTTTAGCATTCAGATTACTCTATCAAATGTAAAGCTTATTTATTCACATTGTTTTGAATTAATCATGCACTCGTAGCTTTGAGATTTTGATGATGAGATTGTTTATTTTTAGAATTACAATGTAGGATGATGTGTGTGAGAGGCAGGATCTGGCTGGTTTGAAGATGAAACTGATAGAATATTTGAGCCAGTTTAAATGCTAATAGGTTAAAACTAATAAAAGTCAGATTGAAGCAAAATAAAATTTAGGATCTGAAAGTTTGGTTAATACAAACCTTAGTTTTCTGTGTTGAGAGATTTTGAAACAGTTCAGCAGCTTTTTCTAATGCAGTCATCAATTTGTCAAAATCTTTAAAAAATCAACAAAAAAAATCAATTCAAATTAAAAGATAATTACTTAATTGAAAGGGGTGTATTGAAATAATATCATTATCATAATAACAATAATAATGATGATGATTTTTCACATTGGAACAAGTACTTTACTGGTACAATTTTATCAATCAAAGGATGAAAGGTAAAATATATACCCCCAGCAGGAACTGGACACAGTACATAAAGGGACTAAATGCTAGAATTCAGCATCACCCTCAATAACAACATCAACAATAATAATGGTTTTTAATTTAGGCACAAAGCCAGCAATTTTGAGGGGAGGGGGTTAGTTAATACCAATGTTAGCAGTACTAAACTGCTACTTAATTTTATCAACTCCCTTCCCTCACCCCAGTCCCAAAGGATAAAAGGCAAAGGTGACCTTGGCAGGATTTGAACCCAGAATGTAAAGAATCAAAACAAATACTGCAAAGCATTTCATCCAATGAAATTACAATAACAGTTTATAATGACGGATGGAAAAAGAGGAGAGGAGAAAAGATGGGATAAAAAGTGGACATCATCATCATTCACATAGTATACAAAATATCTGAACATAAAAATGGTTTCTAATTTTGACACAAGGCTAGCAATGCCCCAGTTTTTGACTGGTACTTATATCAACCTAAAACAATGAAGGGCCAAGTTGAACTTGGCAAGATTTGAAATCAAAACATAAGGTGTCAGAACAAATGCTTGCAATGCTCCAACAATTCTGTCAATCTACTGCTCTAAAACTGTTTCTAATTTAGTCACAAGGTCAAGACAGTAAGCTGGCAGAATTGTTAATACGCTGGGCAAAATGCTTAGCAGCATTTCATCCATCTTTACATTTTGAGTTCAAATTCTGCCACGGCCGACTTTGCCTTTTATCCTTTCAGGGTTGATAAAATAAGTACCAGCTGAGTACTGGAATCGATGTAATCGACTTACCCCCTCCCTCGAAATTGCTGGCCTTGTGCCAAAATTTGAAACCAATTTAGTCACAAGGTCAGCACTTTTGAGGAGAGGGGGTTAGTTAATACACCAACCCCAGTAATTTACCAATACTTTATTTTATCAATCCTAGAGGGATGAAAGACAAAGCTGACTTCAGAGGGATTTGAACTCAGAATGTAAAGAGTTGGATCAAATATCATAAGGTGTCTTTTCTAATGCCATAACAATTCTACCAATTCTATAGTTGTCACAAGGGTGGTGATACATGGGGAGGAAAATTACAGAGACTAATATAAGGTGTACATAAAAAATTGAATGAGGAAAAAAAAACCATAAAATATAAGTTTAATAAAAAATGATGATGATACAGTCCTCCTGATGCAGGAGAACCTCCATCTATGACCAACTGATTCAAAATCACCCTGAACACTAATAGGTATATACTTAGAGCAGTCCTGTTCAATCTTGCCATTTACACAATTTTAACTCACCTTTCAATAAATTCACTTCAAGACAACACCTCCCTCTCCATCCTCACCTTCCTTTTCAAGTGAAACAAAAAAAGTCAATGAGGACTCTACCAAAGAGGAAAATCTGTCCTCATACCTTTCAACCTCGTCCACCACACTATAATCACTGGACAGAGAAAAACTGATTTCCCTGTCCAGTTAAAAGAGGACAGCAGGGTAATCATCCCGATGGACTCAACTGATAGCCAGATCTATTCCACATGCAACATCAACTGTTCAACATAACTTCACAAGTCCACAATGCTTGAATACTAAAAGAGTGCAGGCAGATGGCTTTGTCACTCTGCATGCATCTTGGAAAGGCCTGTCAAATGGCACTTTTGTGCCTGTACAGTTGGTCTTGAACCAGTAACAACCCTCAAGAACACTTTCAGGCCAAGGACTTCAGGAAGTTATACACAGTAGTCCTCAGCCTGTGCTCTGGGACAGATTAGCCAGTTCATTTTCATTGACATCCAGAGTCTTCCTGACAATTCATCACTCTTTCCCCTTTGCTAGTATTCCATAGATTGCTAGAGTGGAACTTCAAACAATCCTATTTTCAACTAGAAGAGGGTGTTGAATGTGTGATGACATTCCAGACTCCAGGCAGTCAAACCTGGTCTTTGCTTGACTCAGAACTGCAGCTGTAGAAAGATGTGTCTCACAAGCAACACCTTCTCAGCATCCAGTAATCTCTGCAGGTTATACAACTTCAACATGTGTCTGTGCATGAACAACTACAACATACCTAGCTCCCCATACAGAGGGTACTGGCAGTAGCTGGACCTTCCACAAGAAGTCAGCTGAAGAGCAGAGACTAATTGGGGTACAGCATGACAGTTAGGGAGTAAAACAATAATGGAGATGATGTAAGTATTATGCCATCGCTGCCTTACCATTCAAGAATAGCTTCTTCTCAGCCCATTTCTGGGCTAGCCACCATACTCATTACTTCAACACAATTCTGATTCATTTGGAGATGGGGTCCAAACAAGGCCCCATGAAGTTAAACTAGTTTGTTGGTCCAGCACATCATGATGCTGTCCAATGACATGGGTTGCCGAGCTGCAAATACACTGACTCATCTAATTTAATTCTAGCCTCTGCTACCATCTTGTATTTCTTTCAAATGGTACCAAATGCCTCCACTCTGGTGGTATCCAATACTATGACAATGACATTGCCTAGATATGCCAACATGGATCTCCTGAGCCCCAGTGCAAAAGGGATGCCCTTCAACTGTTCTAAATTCTGCAGCAGTGGCTTGAGCCACTCTGTTATTTGACTGCTATGGATATTAGATGGTTTCTTGCACTTGTCAAACCATCCATGAGAAACCACAAATGCTTCAGTGACTTCCTCAGCTTCTTCTAGTTTCAACTGTTTAAAATATATTTAACACTTTTTGCTGGATAATAGTTTTGGGAAATTGTTAAGAGCCATGCTGTAACATAGCATTATTCAAGCACTTAACATTTTCTCTCTATTTTTAATGTTTTTTTACTGTGTATACATGTTAGTTTGCAATAACTTTTATCTTGTCTTTTGGGGGGGGGGTATATTCTTTAGTTTGGTATTTTACCCTTTAGCATTTAAATCTGCCATATCCAGTCCAAATACCCTAACTGTTTTATGTTCAAACTGGCCACACCTACCCTATGATGTCATTCTACAAATATACAATCACATCATTGAAATCTCAAAGCTACAAGATAATACATGATTAATTCAAAATAATGTGAATAAATATGCATTACATTTTACAAAGTAATCTGAATGCTAAAGAGTTAATGATACTGCTTTACACTACATGACATGAAATAAAAGTTACTTCATTGTTTTTAATTTAACTGCTGTACTTTAAGAAATTAGAAATAGTGCATATACAATGTGATGTAGCATGAACCAACACACTAAAATACAAAAGTAAATCATAGTGACCAATTGATTGCTTGCTTTTGTGAGTGTAACAAGATGGTTCTGTATAAGGAAGTTTATATGTGAGCAGGAAATTCTAGGGCCAGACATGCAATGAGAATGGGAGGTGTTTGTGATTTTTGGTGTTTGTGACTAAATTGCTACAGTAAGGCAGCGAGCTGGCAGAATCATTAGCATGCTGGGCAAAATGCTTAGCAGCATTTCGTCCATCTTTACGTTCTGACTTCAAATTCCACCAGGGTCAACCTTGCATTTCATTCCTTTCGGAGTCAATAAAATAAGTACCAGTTGAGCACTGGGATCAATATAATCGACTTAGCCTCTCCCCCGATGCCTTGTGCCAAAAGTTGAAACCAATATTACGCTCCCATATAACAAGGTTTTGTCCACAGAGATAGCAAAAAACAAGATACTGGTATGGTTTTATATATATATATATATATATATATCAACATCCTCATCATTTAGCATCCACTTTCCATGCTGGCATGGATTAAACAGTTGGACTGAAGACTGGCAAGCCGGAAAGCTGCACCAGACTCCAGTCCGTTTTGGGCTTGGTTTCTATGGCTGGATGCCCTTCCTAATACCAACTACTCCAGAGAGTGTACAGGGTGCCTTTAACGTATCACTGGCACAGCTGCTTTTAACATGTCACTGGCACATATACATATATATGATGGGCTTCTTTCAGTTTCTGTCTACCAAATCTACTCACAAGGCTTTGGTCAGCCCGAGGTTATAGTAGAAGACACCTGCCCATGGTGCCACGTAGTGGGACTGAACCCAGAACCATGTGGTTGGGAAGCAAGCTTCTTACCACACAGCCATGCCTGCACCTACTATATATAAAGAGCGTTTTCCTGGGGTTAAAATAGCAGTATTTTTGGCGTATCGTGTTGAGTTTGGTCTGGCGAATAATATTCT
>JAOPUL010171175.1:0-13469 GCA_027564515.1 Octopus rubescens | reverse complement strand
GAAAAATGCTCTCCATGATGTGTTCCGACCCTACATTATAAGTTCATATCCGACCGAAGTTAGTATTGCATGTCATTTGATCAGGATTGATAAAGTTAAATACCAGTTAATTACTGCGGTCGAACGTAACGACTAAATCCCTTATGTAAATTTCAAAACATGTGCCGAATTAGAACGATCCATTGTAATTTCTACGGCAGCGAGCTGGCAGAATCGTAATGGCATCGGACATAATGCTGACCGGTACTTCCTCCGGTTTTAATTTGAGAACATATATCACTGATATTCCAGACGGTTTCCTTGACACATATATGTAATACAATTCAGATGCATTCGTATTGAAATGAAAAATTAGAGTTATCCAGAACAAGTTCATAAACATCTTGCAAACTACACTACATATGAAATTACCCCGCAGACGCAATAACAGAAAGATGAACTCTATATGCTTAATTTCAACATTTAAGTATATAAAAAGTCACACTTAACGAAGCATAGATGACGTAACAGCAAGAAAAAAGGAGTACTACCATAGAACTGTGGCCGTTAAGGCAGTGAGAGGGTGGGGATGGAGGAGAACGTATGAGAGTAGCAGCTATGCAGAGAACATGTATTAGAATGCAAAACTGAACGTAGCGAAACAAGTTGTTGATGGTAGCAGATATCGTATGTTCTGTAAAGAACAACTAGGCGTGATTGAGAGTAAAAAATATACGTGACCAAACGTTCCGTTTGCAAATGCTATAAATTGCAAAAGACAATTTAAGCTCTTTATGATATTGCCTTCGTCGTTATAGTGATCATTTCTCAATATTTCGTAAACATAAGTAAACATATATATATATATATATCTCAACGCACATTATGTATGCTTCGCTACCAAACTTTGATCAGTTTATATGTGTGTGTGTGTGTGTGTGTTTGTGTCTGGTTGTGAGTGTGTGTGTATGTGTATGTGTATGTGTACATACCCATTTAACTAACACTATATTCACGAGTATAGAGCACACGTTCTGTTTTATATATGTTTTATATATTATGGTTGACGAAACACAATACGTCGAAATACCGCTGGAAGTGCATACCGTTTACCAATGAGACGTGTGTGTTGAACAGACTATTTGTAAAGGGGATAAGTTATTCTTCTAGGTGTCCCCAGCGAATTCTTGCATCTAACGCTGTCTAAACATCTTAAGAATAAATATGCAAAGTTTCATTTTTATACAGGCTGCTGCAAAAGTAGGTATACATTAAGGATTACACTAGTATTATAATAGGGGGGGCTAGGATTCATTTAATACATTTAAATCATCATTACTATGAATTCTAGCATTAAATTAATCCTAGCACCCCTAATATAATACTTGTATGAATGTTAATCTATACTTTCTTTTGCAGCCCTCTGTATTTCATTTCATAAATCTGTTTTTTTTTCTTGATGAAAATTGTATAAATTATCAATAACATATTTAGGTAATGTTCCTCTCATCTGGCAGTTTTCCTCTCAGAACTTCGAGACTTACTCTTGTATTTTTTTTTGAAAAATTATTGTCAGGTGTGTTTATTAATTGTGTTTATCCTTCTACAAATACGTAAGCAACTATAGGCAGCACCTTTATTTAATTATAGCATCACCTATTAATTTTAAAATGTGATTGATTTTTAAAACTTTCCTATGTTCTCTTTGTAATTAGTATGGGATTTTTGCGTAAGCAAAATTGCATCGCAATTCCTCAATTGAAAGCATGCACATAATCGAATTAACCATGTAATTCTCCGTTTCATACAAAATCGAATTGTGTTATTAAGTGTGAGATGATAAGGTTCTTCCTTACATTGAGCCTGATTTTGCATGTCTTCTTAACCGATACAATATATTTCATTGCAATAAAGTAATGTGGGGAGAAGAATGTTCATTAAATATTGCTTTTTTTCTATATTGTCCATTCCAATTTAATTCAATGAAAAGGCAATTAACAAACCATCGTGACTGGCTGGACAAATAGTTGGAAGGATGCAAATTATTTTCAGGCACTTAGAAACCAACAAGCAATAACATTAGTCTGCCATATATTATACTCTGCTTTAGTAGTTATGTTCTTTTCCGCGCAAACTATAAGTCTAGTAATCATTACTAGCGGATCCCGTGAATATTTCCCGGAATTAATGATAAAATTATTGGGTTATTTCTGACAACTTGATCCCAAATCCTGTAGCGTTGAACCTTCTCGCAAGTAGCTTCGAGTCTTCTTTCTCGATCCATTGTTCAGTAATTTGAAGAAGAGCTAAATTTCCCAAACACACGTACACACACATATGAATAAGCCTAATAAGGTTAAGGATGTTCGCAGTACATATGATACAACATTTAGTTAAATTGCATATATCTGCCACATAAATAAGCGTTGAATTTTTCAAGGAAATCCACTTACGCGCATGCGTTAAGTGATTAAAAAAAGAATTCCTTTTCACTATCGACTCAACATCGCCACACCCACCACGAACACTGCCATCATCTCTCTCTCTCCCTCTCTCTCTCCCACTCTCTCTCTCCCACTCTCTCTCCTCCCTCTCTCTCTCTCTCTTCCTCTCTTGATCTCTCTTTCCCTTCAAATAATCACGTGAAAGTGTTACAGGCGGGCTAACGAAATAGACACGGTCAATTATTCTATGACGATAGTAATGTTTCTACATGTTCCATTATATTATGTCTGCCAGCACTTTCATTTCGTTAAAGTATATTTCACCAACTATCACAAATGTAATTAGTATTCACACTAGAGTAAAGTGCCTTGCAACAGTCAACATAAATCCAATTTTGTTTTCGGTCGTTATGTTTGCAAATTTGGGCTCTACGTTTGAGTAGAACCTTTACGTTGTAAACAAACTTTAATGTTTAATCAATCCAGTCTTTGTATTTTTAACATATTAATTAGCATCATTCTATTTATGATGAGTAGTAATGATATATTAGAAGATTGAACATCCAGTTCCTCTTTTTTTGACGGACAACGATATACATTATTAATTTTGATATCATTAAAGCAGTAATTGAATATAGGAATACTTCGCTTCTCTTTATCCCAATATATTTAAGTTCTTGTTGCCATCCTTCATTTGTTTGACCATTTAGTGAATAGTTTTTCTTCGCACTCTTAGTATTTTCAAATACATCCTCGACAATGTTTTACAATTTTCAGACCCATAAATTCAGAAGTTTGTATCCATAATAATTTTGTATCATAAATAATACTACGTTTATTAGCATTTAGCATTTAGATGCATGAAACATTGTATAAATTTAACAATAGTATTTTCATTGTTCAAAATATTTAATGTCAATTTGTGTAGTTTCCATCGTCTATATGTGTCGTCTCTTTTACATGTCTTATCATTGTACCTTCTTCGTCATTATTATTTTTTTTTATTCTTTTATCCTATGTCATTTTTAATTATTTTGCCCTTTATCATATATGTTTTTTAAATTGTTTTTGTCATTGTCATGTCATTTTTTTATATGTGTTTGTTTTTTTTATCATATATATCCTTCTTTATATGTTTTATCTTTTATCATATATGTATTTTTAAATTTGTTTTGCCCTTTATCATATATATGTTTATCATTTTTGTTATCACACATAACTTTTTTCATTTCTTTGTCTGTTTTTCATATATCTTTTTTTTTATTTTATTTTTATCATATATATCTTTCTCCATTTTTTATGTATGTTATAGGTCTTCCTAAATTTCCGTTTGTCTTTTAACATCAGGTCTTTTTAATTTTTTTTTTGTATTTTATTATATGTCATTTAATTCTGTTTTGTTTTTATCATATATGTCTTTTTTTGAATTTTATTTGAACTTTTATCATATATGTCTTTTAAAAAATTGTCTTGTCGTTTATCATATAAGTCTTTTAAATTTTGTTTCGTATTTAATCATGTCTTTTTAAATTGTTTTGTCTTTATCATATATGTCGTTTTTTAACTTTGATTTGTCTTTTATCATCTATGTCTTTTTTAATATTTTGTTTTGTATTTTATCATATATTTCTTATCAAGATGTTTAGTTTCAATAATTGTATGTTATCTCCGAATCTGAAGAACATCACTTAAATTTTGTTCGAAGTACCCAATGTATTTATCATTCGATTATATGGTCGACATATATATATATATATATATATATATATATATATATACATATATTAAGATGAATTTTCGCCTTCCGTAGTAAGAATTATATGACAATTGAGACCTCAAAGTATATCAATTTAATAGGAGAAGCAAAGTTTGCCTACTATTTTTGATATCTATTCTATCAATTTCCAGGATCGGTTTAACTTTCCATGATTCCATACATAAAATACACAGTTTATAATTTCGATTACTGATATTCCGATTCATCTGATATCTTTTAGTGCTAAATGCTTACATCTATATTATCTCCACCATCTCATTCCTACTTTAAGCTTTTCAATTTTGCCTTGACGGAATTACTCTAATGTTATTGCTTTTTATAATTGTATCTGTGTTTATATATTTCATAACCGTTTTCCTTACTATAGTGTACATCATCATCATCATCATCATCATCAAACATCATCATCATCATCATCATCATCATCATCATCATCATCATCATCATCATCACCATCATCAAACATCATCATCATCATCATCATTATCATCATCATCATCATCATCATTATCATTAACATCATCATCATCATCATCATCATCATCATCATCTCGATCATCAGTTTATTTACAATATGTAATTGCACAAGTGCTTAATATTAGTTATGTTCTCATTATATTCACGGCTGATGTACTTATAATTACATTTAGATTACATTTTACACAAACGTTGGTATTGATATGATTCACTCGTAGATTTAACCGTGCACTTATCCACCTCGTACAATTGATATTTTTTTTCTTCGTCTGTGAACAACTGTTGAATGACAAAATGATCAATAACGGTGCACCTATTTTCTATTTCTATAGCTGCACCACAGAGGACCATTACTTCCGTAACCTCCACTCACTTTTCGGGTGACATTTTCAAACATTATCTCCATCCAAACCAATTATTTTTTTTTATTACCGCGACTTTCTTCGTGACATTCATTAGATGGTGGTTGTCACAGGAAGTCGATTATCAGTCTGGCCTACCATTGCAATGATGTTCATGTGTAGTATTTGTGGCAATAAATAAAATAATTATATTCTTCATCACTAACATATAACATAATTATATTCTTTATCACTTCATCATTTTCAACCAATATTTTATTCAAATATAAAATATTCATCAAAGGCGGTGAGCTGATAGAATCGTTGCCGCGCTGGGCAAAATGCTTTGTGGCAGTTCGTCCGTTTTTACGTTCAGAGTTCAAATTTCACTGCGGACGATTTTCTCTGTCATCCTTTCGGTGTCGATAAACAAGTACCAGTTGATTAGCACTGGAGTCGATGAAATTAATTAAATTATTTCTTGCAATTTTACTTGTTCGAAAACTTGAGAAAAATATAAGATATCTATCTATCTATATATATATATATATGTTTGTGTGTGTGTGTGTGTATGTGAGGCATCTGAAAGAATGATTTTTTACGTGATTGTAATATCGTGTTTGTTGGAATTTGCTTGTTTTTTTTAAATATTCTTTAGTTGTCTCTTGTAATATCTTAATAATTAATATATTGCAAAGGCGATGAGCTGACTGAATTGTTAGTACGCCATGCTAAATGATTTATAGTATTTTGTACGTCTTTACGTTGTGGGTTCAAATGCCACCAAGGTCTAGTTTGCATTTCGTTCTTTCGGGGTCGATAAAACAGTGGGGAACCAGATATTGCACATTCATTTCGAGCCTGATTGAGTAGTAGATAAGTTGTATAGGTTTCGTAAGGTATTGGATAGTGCTTCTTTAGACTAAGTGCTGAATCGTTGAACAGTGGGGACAATGTAATCGACTAGCAGTCTACCCTGAAATTTTCTGGCTTTGTACAAATGTTGAAACCAATATATTGCTAAGTAAATAGCATGCGTTATTGTGTAATTATTGAATTCTGTAATTTTGCGCATGTATGTAATATGTTATTTCTTTGGGAAGGTCAAACATTGCACTATGTACTGTGATGAACTCTGTTAAATCATTGGTGGTAAATATGAATAAAGTGTTCTCAGAAGTATGTGGTTATCATACAGTGTCTCCTGTCGATTTTATCGAAGCAGATATTGCACATTTATTTCGAGCGTGATTGTGTAATAGTTAAGTTGTATATGTTTCTTAAGGTATTGGATAGTGCTCCTTTATACTAAGTGCCGAATCGTTTTATTGGATCACAAAAGTGTAGCGCATCTGTTGCGTGAGATGGATAAAACATGTACTGTGTGAATTGTTCTACCGAATTCGATGCTTCTTATCTATCATGTTTGATATGCTTCCTAGTAATCTTTCGAATATTTTCTGATATTTCTTTTTCTTCTTGATCCCATCATCATACATAGAATTGCATTGCATTTACTGTGGTTAATATTTTATTTTCACAGAAGACACATTTTCATTTTCATTCCATTCAATCTTCGGAAAATATTTTGGATCAAATCAATATCACATTTCACATCTACTATTTCCACTCTTAGATCAGAGCAGCTACGCATAATGTTGATGTTGAAAAGCATGTCGTAAATAATTGTATCCGCTTCATTTGTGTATAATATATGTGAAATATTCATAGAAACGCATCTTAAGAATTTTGCGTTAACATATCATCATATCTGCAAGAGAAGTTAGCGCCTGCATTGGTATCTTTGGTCTTCTTTGCATTGGTATATAAAATATTTTTGTTAAAGTACACATGCAATAATAGTGAGGTTATTTGCTTTAATGAGCTAAGGTTATAGAATTATACTTTAAATTTCTCATAATTTCTTTAGCTACGGTTATGTGCAATTTAGGTTAAGTCTTGCAATTTTATTTTCAGTTAACAATTATTCAAAGCTCCTTATAAGGCTTACGTCAATTGTATTCAGTATTGCACTGGGACTAAACGCGAATCGACGTGAAAGCAAAGCGAACATTTTCACTATATAGTTCTACCTCCATCTACTGTGATAAAATATTTCTCTCGGTGTATATTTTTTACTAAGATTTTGTTTATTATAATATTTCTGCTATATTCCAGTGGATGATTTTTTGACTGCCACAACCAACGAATCGTGGTCATAATTTAGATTGAATATAAAGTAAGAATTATAAAAATTAAAATGTTATAAAAGAACTCGAATTATGTTTCTGTTTTCCGTATCGCCGTTTCGAAAATGTATCCAGGAATATTTCTGTAGGGTTCTCTGAAAAAACGTTAGTCACTGAGTTGCTCTTCTCGAAACATGGAATTTTGGTCATATTGAGTTTCTTCTTCTTCTTCTACTACTACTACTACTACTACTACTACTACTACTACTACTACTACTACTACTACTACTTCTGCTGCCGCAACTCCCTGTGCCACTAATACTGGTACTACTGCTAACAAAAAAAAACAATAATAATAATCCTTTCAATACTTAACTGGTACTTATTTTATCGACCCCGAAAGGATGAAAAGCAAAGTCAACTCAAGCGGCATTTGAACTCAGAGTGTAAAGTCGGAAGAATTGCCGCTAAGCACTTTGCCTGGCATGCTAAGGACTCTGCCAGTTCTTTCTTATTCTGGCGCAAGTTCATAAGTCGATTGTCTATTACATAGATTCAGTTTTATAGTTGGTACTATTTTATCGACACCACGAAACAATGAAATGTAAAGTCGACCTCCGCATAATTTCAACTCCGATAGTAATGAGGCAAGACATGCCGCTAAGCATTTTGTTCGGCGCGCTAGAAATTTTCCCTGCTCACTGCGTTAGCAACAACAACATCAACAAAAAATAATAATCCTTTCTATGAAAATTTATGTGTTGGGGATAGTCGATTCAATCGACCTCAGCACTCAACTGGTACTTATTTTATCGATCTCGAAAGGATGAAAGGCAAATCGACCCCGCCGGTATTTGACCTCAGAACTTATAGTCGGAAGAAATTTCGCTAAGCATTTTTCCCGGCGTGCTAACGATTCTGCCAGCTCGCTTCCTTAACAGTAATATTAATAATCTTTATGTACTGGGCACAAGGCCTAACATTTTTTGGAATGGAGACAGTCGATTTAATTGATGCCAGTACTCAACAGGTAATTATTTTATCAACCCCGAAAGGATGAAAGGCAAATTCGAGCCCGGCACACGTCCTTAGTAACGACAACAATACTGATAATATTAAGCACAACATAAACAATAGTTCCTCTTGCTATTTATATGTTAATGATTACAACATTTCATGCATCTGAGTTCATTTCTCTTCCTGTAATTTAAAAATATTTTCGAGTATATACTTTTTTACACCTAAAATGCACGAGCTGGATGTATTGATAATTCTGTGTAGATATTAAATCAATATACGTAGTCAAATCTGTGTTATATGAAAGGAAAAATTCGAAGGTATCTTTACGCTTATACTAGTAACAATAGCGCTTAATTAATGGGAAATGTTTACATGACAATAATTTTTTATGATTTCTATTGCTTGATAACAATTTCAGTAGCGAGTTTAACAATGTATAATAAACCTGTTTTATTCCACGTTTCTTCGTCCGTTTTTGTACAGTGATAATCTTTACTTTTCACTGTCTTCCTTTCGTCGTATTTCCTCAGATTTCCTTTTGCATTTAACTTAATACGTTTCATCAAACCAATTAGATTATATTTTTTATGCATGTTTCAATAAAAAAAAAACGGAGGCAAAATTTCTCATCCATAAGAACTTTGTCTTTACTCAAAGGACAATATATTTAAAATCTACAATACACAGCTTGATATGATAAGATATGAAAATATTTCTTACTCATATGATGTAGTTAAATTACACTTGAACACTTTGCCATTAATTATATATTAACCAAATGAAGCTACAATATAAATATTTTCCGCTGATACGAATGTGTCGCTTTACTCAAGAATTTTAAAAGATATGGTGTTAATAACAATATCTTCCTGAGCATGGAGACATGTGCACAATAATCGACAATAATTAATCATTAAATGAAAAGAAATAGACTTTCTAATTAATTAACGTTGCTTTTTGACGAACATACATATTAAACATTTTGAAGCATTTGCCACAAACTGAAACCTATAAAAAAAATAATTAAGTATTGAAATGAAAGGAGGAAAGGTAAAGTAGATCTCTGCATACTTTAAAACGGTTGAAACGCCACTAAGCGTTTTTCTCAGCGTGCCAATGACTTTGCTAGCTCACCGTTTTAATCTCTTCTTAATATCACATACGATAGAATATACAGATCTGTATGAAATAGAAGACATTGCGTCATATCTCATACAAAGCAGTGGACATTATATGCGAAATGGGAGGAACGTTTCACGATCTTTAAATCGCGAGCGACAAAATTGGAGTGTGTGGATAAAAGATTTAAATCGCCTACTGTAATTATATGGAAATCTTGATGACAGAGATTTTAGATAGTTAATTGGAATGACTTGCGATATCCTTCTTTGATATTCCTATTGTTATCAAGACTGATTGCTATAACTGTCGGTGTCGATCATTGTGAAGGACCAGTTTAGTATTGTGGTCTTTTCTTCGTCATCTCTCTGTCTTTCTGTTATTCTTGGTTTCTCTTTCTCCATCTCTACCTCCCTCTGTCACTCTTTGTATGTAGAGGAAATAAACTTTGTTAAGAGTTTGGGAGGATTGCTAATGCGCTAGGGTTAAAATGTTCAAAACACTGCGCTAGACTAACGAATGGCCCAAAAAATAAAGGAAATACTTAACTTATCTTTCAAAATGTTTGATCTCCACGACGTCCTTCTTGAAAAATCTTAGCAGCTGAGTAGCATTTAGACCTGCACAGCGAGAACAAAACACCATACATCTAGCAATGGCTGGTTCAGTAGCGGAGATGGTTATAAAACATATAGATGCGAGTCGAGTCATTTCATTTATACATTCAGAGGCAACTCTTTATTCATTTCTCACATTTTAATTCAGCTATATGATTAAATGCCAAAGGTCTTCTCCAAGTGAAAATCATAGTAGAAGCTTTAATCTCATGGAAACTAGCAGCAGGGGAAAACGATGCATCTCTATTGTAGACGGTCTTTTGAAGCTGATTAGGGAATAAGAGAAATATGCTTACCATATGAGTCATATTTTCTACTGACAGAGAATAAATGTCACTAGTAAAATTAAAATATACATTCGCTATGGAGACTGCTCCATAATTCTGCTGCAATATAATATCTACGTTTACACTTAATAGTGTATAGAAATACATGCAAAGATCTCATTGAGATCCAGAAACCGCAAACGGGTTTTCTACAAATTCGACCATTAGGGAAGAAGCAGCATTACATTATTCGCCAAATTGTCAGAAACAATGGAATGGTTTAAAGTATTTTCTTTACGTTATGTTTTAATGATAGTATAATTTCACTTGAAGAATATATTATCTCATAGCAATTATAACACTAGAAATTGGAGGCAAATCAACTGCTCGAGACTTAAAGCTATATATGCATAACCAGTGAGAAGTCCATGCATATATCTTGAAGATGATCACTAAATATGCCATGATGTGAATGGTTACCTCTCATTTAGAAAACTACATGAATGGATATGCAAAATAGTAAGATATACAATTGAAATTGTTGAATCCCTCTTCTTTTCTAAGAAAGTTAACAGACAATAATATAATGGCTTCAGGGAATTTCCTTTCAACATTAATATTTGAATGTACGTTTTCATCCAGAGATCCACAATAACTAATAACCTACCGAATCACATATACAATTGCTGATCAATGACATATTTAAGGTTTGATAACATATATATTTGAGCAAATGCTAGATAATGTCACGCAGTTTGATATCAACCTGTTGATATATCATAGCTTAAATATTCAAACCCATAAATCAGTGTATATATATACCAGATCGATATACGTTGATTATATTGAGATTCCTCGCGGTGATGTCAACTCGGTGATATCAATTGAAAGAATGGGTCAGATGGGATTTATAGACAATAAAGAATAAAGAAACATAACGATTCAGCTCACTAGGCTAACTCATTATTTGTTTGCCATGCTGTATATTAATGGATTAGTGTAAAACGTATCTACTGAATAATGAATACATACATGCATACATAGATACGTACATGCATACGTGCATATGTGTATGTATGTATGTAAACACGTACAAATGTGTAGTGCATATGCATACATACACATCTGTAGATAGGTACATATGTGTATGTATGCATACATAGATACGTGCCTCCATACATACACACATAGTTGTATATATTAATATTCCAATATGTATATTATTATCATTAAAGATGCGAAATCGTGTGGATTCCTAGGTTGATAAAGGATGGGATTGGCATCCAGGTTATTTTTTAGTGCATATATTACAAAGTTGATGTGTAAATTACGGTTTGTGTAACACAATTTTGACTGTATATTAGTTGATGTAACGCCGCGCTCTCCCACCTTAAATGTTACCTTTGTTTGCATTCCGTGCAACTACCTAGTTACTTCCCATTGCCCTCTTTTCCTGCTCTTCTTTCTCTCGCACTTCGTCTATTGTCAACTTTCCTCTGGTGTCTTCTAATACCCCCTACTCTGTCCACCACTGTTCTTCCTTCTACCTGCCACCCACGTGATCCGCGATCACTTTGCTTTCTTTTCAGCCTTGGTCTCCGAGTTGAACGGTCACTATTCTTTCCTCTGCCCATAAGATTTCTCTATTCGTCACACTTTCGTGACGTCTTTCAGCCCTAAGGCTGTATCGTCTATTTGCAACTTTCTACGTGTACGGTTAGTTTCCTATAGCGTTTAAATTTTATATTTATACTGTTCACATTCTGTCACGTTTGACTTCGTTTGAACCGGCGTATCCTATTCTTTGGCACCGCTAAGGAGGAGCGATATTATCATTAAAGGTACGAAACGGTGTCGATTCCCAAGCTGATAACCGCTGTGGATTAGCAACCGGTTTATTCGTTTGTGTATTATTTTTTTACAACTTTCCACGTGTATATTACGGTTGATATTCTACAATGTTGACTATATATATAAATATATATATATATATATATACTTTATTAAAGCTGTAAAAATATCATCACAAAACTGTTACTCAGAGTTTCAAGTACCCGTTCATCGTACAGTTGCCATATGTACTGAGCCAAAGGGACATTGAATAAATACATTTCAATGAAGTGACATCTGATTGGGTCTTTAACTTTCAAAATATAATGGTTACATCCGACCATAAGCATACAAGATGAAAAAAAAGAAAATATATGAAAAAAATATGTAAAAAATATATATGAAAACATATATGAAGGAGGGGGAGTTAGGAATAGGAGGGTGATGTGAAACGAGATGGTTCTAGATACACATTATTTTATTTCTTTCTTTTCTTATCTTTCTTTTTGACGTGCGCCTGAAAGATTTTGAGGCGAGGGATGGTATGTATGGAGGTATTGAGATAGATGAGGAAGTGGGCGTAGGGGAGAAAGCGTAAAGTGGTGGGGGCCTGATATTTATAGATGACTACATTATGAATATACACTGAATATACGTTGGCTTGTGTATATTATATACACTTTTTGATTTAATCAGTAAACCATGTATGTAACATATATTATTATTTTTCAAGTGTAAAGAATAAATATAAGGGGTGATAAAGTTTGCAATTAGTTCGTAAAGGGTTTGCGAAAAAGTGTATGAAGAAATTCGAAGGCTATTCAAGTTTTGTGTTGCAATAAATTGTACATACATCGTATCGGGTGAGTATGCAGCAGTCGGTGTAATGCATTTGATCCGTTAGCCGTGTGGAATCGTTTGGCAACTAATTGACTACCTAGAATTGTGTCGGCAGATATTTAAGTGTTCCGATCTTTGGTTTGATGCGTGCTTATATTGGAATAGAATGAAACATTTCTCACTCAAGCACAAATTACACCTCATTGGACTTCTATATGGTCCATACGTATACGGATTGGCTTTTTCTAAGATGAACCGCTGTATTTTGAAACGATCTTCCTTATTTTAGTTGCCATATAATATGTGCTAAACTTGTTGTTTCTTCTTTAGATATTGGAACGAATTTCTGCGTAGATACAGCCTGGTTTTGAATTAATTTTGTGTAGAACCCGTATATGTTTTTTATTCTTTAGAATTGTCCATCCGTACTTTGGCTCTATATACTATTCATTTAGTTAGGCAGTTTCCTTCCAAAGGACAGCTGTATTGGCCTTATATATATATATATATATATACTGTTATATTTAGGGATCGTCATTTTGTCGATGAAGCCAATGATAACACACGCAC
>JAOPUL010170939.1:0-13470 GCA_027564515.1 Octopus rubescens | reverse complement strand
ACTTGCCCAAGATGCCACGTAGTGGGATTGAACCCAGAACCATGTGGTTGGGAAGCAAGCTTCTTACCACACAGCCATGCCGTGCCTATAGTGTAAGTAGCAAAACATTTGGGCATTCAGCAAGATACTTGAACATAATCTTCATGGGGAATCAGTATGTATATAAGAAAGCACCACAGGAACAGTCTATTCAATCACTTCCAAACAATGTTCTCTTACCTAATAAAGCAGAAAACACTTGTCCAAGGTGCCATGCAGTGGGATCAAACCAAGGATCTTATGATTTCAAACCAAACTTCTTAATCACTTAATCATGCACTGAGTACATAGTGCCTACTATGGTGAATTATATCACATTGTGATAAAAACTTAGGGTGACTTGGCCAAAGTGATCTCAGTTGGGGGTAAACACATCACCATCACAGTAATGGTTACAAGTTGCAAACAGCTGATCTCTTAGCTAGTTATCTGGAATCCTGTCAGCTTCACTATATTTTTTTTTACTTAATCAGTGATGGGGGCAGTGACCATGACTTTTTTCAGGACCTCTGAGACTAGCAGCTGAAGGCACAGAAACACAATTCAAACCGAGCCATACAACTGAAATCATCTTTGAAATAACTTTAAAAACTTGAATATCTTCAATTTTCTGTGAGTATTTAAGTGTTTTCTCCAATTATTTATAATATAGAAACATCTCCTCCACCACAAGATCACTCTTAAATGCATATGGTGGCTATGTTCCTTCAAAAATGTGCAGAACTATACAATAAACTGTGTTGCTTTACAAAAGGATTTTACACATACTTCATACTCTCTGCCCAAACTCGTACATTTTAGACAACACTTGCCCTCGGCCCCGTATTTTGTTTGTGAAAACATTCAGTGTTCGGAAAATAGCTGTGCTTTCCTGTCATTTTCAACTAGTTTGGAGAATAAGGGATCCTTCTTCTGCCAGTGAGTTCCTCTTTTGCTTAAAGTCCCTCTATCTCTTGGGGGACATTCATTTCCATGAGGAAGTTTTAAAATTTTTTGCTCCACAAATGCAGCAATAATAATGTTTGTGACAGATCCAGTCGTCAATGAGAGAGGGGGCAAGATGGAGCAGAGTCATATCACCACAAAGAGAGATGGTGATAACCTTTAGCCTGCTGGCTAAAGGTTATCACCCAGCTCACTGGATTGGTAGCAAGCAGATTAAACGATGAGAGGTCCATCTTCACCACCAACAACAACACCACCACTACCATCACCACCGCCACCACCACCATCACCACTAGGAGTAGCAACAAGGACAACAACAAAAACAACAACAGCAGCAATGACAGTAACATCAATGATAACAACAACATTTTTCAAGAGAAACCACATCTCGTTTAAATTGATCCACGGGCTCTTTGAGAAACTTCAACACGTATTTTCTCCAACTACTCCAACCTGTATTTCTCCAACCACATCTCATTCAACAAGGACCATAACAGCAGCAGCAGCAACAACAATAAGTCTAGCAGCCACAGCTAACCTATCAAAAATTCTTTACATTCCTGCATCCATGGCTCATACACTTATATTTCTGTTCTTTCATCTCCTCTTACTTTGACATAATGCTATGTAAAGGCGAGATTAAGAACAAAACAATGATTTCACCACAAACTATATTTCACTCTCTTGTCCCATCTCTCTCTCTCTCTTCCTCTTTTTCCCTTTCTATCTTTAACTCTCTCTTTTCTTCTACTATTTTACTTTTCATCTCCTTTCTCTATATTCCATTCTTTATATTGTATCCTATCTACGCTCATTCCTTATCCCCTTTTTTCTTTTTTTCTCATCTCCATTCTGGTTACTTGCTTCTGTGGAGAGTCTGACATGGATCCACTCCCCTTTTCAATTTGGCATACACATACGCAGCTCCAGTTGCACCTGCGCACCTTCCTCGTATGTCCTCTCCCTGGCCCTCCACTACTCAGGAGGATGACCTATGCTGCTCCTACACCATGTTTAATAGGCGCAAGAAGAGCAGAAATTGCTCTAATTGCAACTATTTCCACCACCTCTCCTGTGTCAAACTTACCCATCGCACCTCAGAATCCCTGCACTGGTGGCTCTGCCTGAGCTGCCTAGCCTCTGGTGGCAGCATATCCCACTGTGTGGCCCAATGATGACCTGACCCTGTTCTGCCCGGACAACGCCCTAGCATCGATCTCCCATCTCAGACAGTCATGATGAATCATCCTCAGAATTCCCAGGACTGCTCACACTTTCGTGGCCGAGGCACTAGCATCGTCCATAGACCAGGCATTTGCCACTGACAGCCTGCAAGACTGGAACAAACTACTCCAGTTTGCAACTCTCATTCTGGGACTCCCGAAGGCAGGCGAAGGTTCTTCCCCCTCCCTGACCTCGGGTTCTGCTCCCTCTCTGATCTCGGGTTCCGCGCCCTCCTTGACCTCAAGACTCAGACACAACATCTCCACCTTCAGCCACCCTACCAACCAGCTCCTCACTCCTCTTGGGCCACCCACCAGCGCTGATGCTACACCTGCAAGGCCCTTTCAACTGTGCCAAAAGGCTTCAAGCCCAAGTCAACTGAAAACTCATTGAGGGCGACGTTTCTGCCACGGTGCGCTTGCTAGCTTCAAGCGACACAGTCGCCAAACGTTCTTGATGCACTCTGTCTCAAACATCTGGACCCCCCAGCAGACATCAGGTTTTTCCAACATGGTTGCTGCTGTGAGGTCCTTCCCTGCGAGCAGCAGTGGTGGAGTTGTTGGCCTGCAACCTGGTCGCCTCAAAGATCTAATCTCTCCACACTCCACTAAGGCGGGTGTACACTTGCTCCACTCCATCACTGCTTTGATAGATGGTCTCCTCCATGCAGACCTCCCCCGTCATGCCCGAGATCTTCTCTTCTCAGCCTACCTGATAGCGCTAAAGAAAAAGGATGGAGGCATCTGTCCCATAGTAGTGGGAGACGTCTTTCATTGCCTTTCAGCCAGGCTGGTCTGTAGATCAGTTAGCGATCTGGGACTCCTGAAGGCAGGTGAGGGTTCTGCACCCTCCCTGACCTCGGGTTCTGCTCTCTCTCTGATCTCGGGTTCCGTCCCCTCCCTGACCTGAAGACTCAGACACAATGTCTCCACCTTCAGTCACCCTACCAACCAGCTGGAGGTGGGTGTCAAGAGCTGATGCGAGGCTGCGGCCCATGCTGCCAGACACTTCATTCAACCACGCCTTACTCGTCTCTTTGTCTCCTATTGACGTTGGATATTAAAAACACCTTCAACAGCGTTAGACAAGACCATGACTTGTAGACTTGTCTCAGATGCACCCCCTCACTGTACTTACTCGCATACCTCACCTATGGTACACCCAGCTCATGGCTGCCGATAACAGAGTCACCTCTTCCACAGATGTCCAGCAGGGTAACCCTCTTAGTCCACTCTTTCTGCACTTGTGATCGACGATGCTGCTCAATCGGTCTGCTCACCCTTTAATGTCTGGTACCTGAATGATGCAACCCTAGATGGTCTGGCTGAGACTGTTGTCAGAGACCTCCTGCAGGTCATCCCATCCTTAAAGCTTCTCAGGCTCAAGATCAACCCTTCCAAGTCGGAGGTGATCAACGTGAGCTAAGGGGAGGCCAAATTTCGAGGTACTGTTCACATCCTTGGCTCCCCAATCCTCCCAAAAGCTATACTGGAGTGTCTGGAGGTTAAGCTTGAGGACTTGTCCAGGATGACAGAGAGATTGTGCCTCATTGACGTGCACCCGGCGCTCTTCCTCTTGAGGAATTGCTTCACCCTGCCTAGGCTCATTTTCTCACTGTGCAGTGGACCATGTCACCTGTACACAGACTGCCTCAGTGACTTTGACTGCATCATCTGGTGCAGTGCTGAACTAACCGGCAATGTCAGTTTTGACAGCACTGGCTCTGGCTGCAGGCTAAACTGCCCATCAGTTCGGCAGCCTTGGTTTGCGATCTGCGGTGGACCTGACTCTGCTGGCCTACCTCTCCTCAGTCTCCTCCAGCCACACCCTCCTTGGTGACATACTCCACAGGTTAGCCAAGATGAATGTTGACCATGGATCAGCCCTTGCCGCTTGAACTGCTGATGGGCTAGCAGTCCCCCAGATTACAAACGTCCAACACAACTGGGACGACATCCAATGTAAGTCTACCCATGAGTGGCTAGAGGCATCACTCGACCAACACTCTGCCTCCATTCTGCCTTGCAGCCCAATAGTGGCGCATGGCTCAATGTGGTGCCCTCCTCATCTACCGGTACCCTTCTAGAAGATGACTGCACCCACATCGGGGTGGCCCAACGTCTCGGTCCCCACATGTGCGAGCTGCACAAATATCGCTGGAGAGCGGTAATGGACAAATTCGGCCTGCATCCTTTGTCCTGCAGCCTTAGCGTGAGCTGATTCCCCCAACACGCCACCCTGAATGACATTGATGTGGCTGGCTTCCCATCCCAACCTGAGCCTGCAGGTCTTGATCATGGGGATGGTAAGTGTCCCGACAGGATAACCCGCTTCCCATTTGAGGGAGGCAGATCCCTAATCTGGGAAGCAATGTGTTGTGACACTTTCTCTGGCACCAACCTCATGGCTTCTGCCACAAACCCCAGTGTTGCAACCTGTAATGGCAGAGGAGAGGATGGTCAACAAGTACAGCAGCTTGGCCGGCTGCTATCAGTTCGTGCTGGTAGCCGTTGAGACATCTGGTGTTCTTGGTCCTCAATGAAGTAGTGGTGAGAATTTGCAGAATTCTTCCTTTAATACTTCAGTAAAAGATACACAACTTTGTTGTCGTTAGTAGTTAATTTGAACTAGTAATTCTCAGAATCCAAGTTGATATATATATGTAAACAAACAATAGAACATTTCTTCTACTTTTTTCTAACAAATATTTGATTTTCTTATCACAAACACTATAACTTTAACATGGTGACTGAAGGAAAACATATATTTGAATGATTCCTCATCATCATCATTTAATGTCCGTTTTTCATGATTTGCCAGCAGGCTTCACCAGGCTCCAGTTGTCTGTTTTTGCAGGGTTTCTATGGTTGGATGCCCTTCCTAATGCCAACCACTTTACAGAGTTTACTGGGTGCTTTTTAAGTAGTGCCAGCATGGGTACTTCTTACATGGCACCGGCACAGGTGCTTTTATGTGATGCCGGCACGGATGCTTTTTATGTGGCACTGGCACAGGGATTTTACATGGCGCCAACATGGGTGCTCTCTCCGTGGCACTAGCATGGGTGCTTTTTACATGGCACCAGTACCCACGAGGTTACCAAGTAGCTTGCAAGACAAGGACATCTCAGCTGAGAGAGGGAGAGGAACCGAGAGAAGTGGCCATGTGCCAGGTGAGAGGTTGGAGTATGATAGCTGTCTAGGAGATACTTGGCTACTCCAGTATGACAAGGAAGTGAAAGGAGGTAGGAGAGAGAGAGAAAGATAGAGACAGTCAGAGTGAGAAGGAGAAGGCCTACCCACAGGAAACAGTGGAGAGGGAGAGTATAAGTAGCACAGAGGGGATAGAGGAGATGTACCCCAAGAGTGTGAGGGGAGATATTTAGAGATAGCAAGTGAGAGGCCTGCAGTGGGTGGTGGGGGTATTGGCGAGATGGGTTGTGGGTGAGTTTTGCTAGAGGACAGAATTGTGTGTGTGTGTGTGTGTGTGTGTGTGTGTGTGTGTGTGTGTGCACGTGTAAATGTGAGGGAAAGGGGGTTATGGTCATAAAGGACATGCCTGTATGTATGGATGACCATGATTTTACTTAGCCTGATATGTCTTCTCAAGCACAGCAAATCACTAGAAGTCTTGGTCCCTTGTCATCTCCTCTGTGAGGCTCAACCTCTTTACTTTATCCAGATCTATGCAAAGAACTCAACACCACAACAAAGCTGATAAAACCAAATAAGACAAAAATCATACTTGCTCAATTATCAGATTCATATGTTTGGGTGTTTTTATTTATGGGTTTTAACCTAGGAATTATTTACCACCAAGACTAAATATAAATCTATATATATATTATATAAAACTAATGTCTACTCATATTATCATATAGAACAATAAGACAGATACAGTAGAGAATGTCAGAAAAAGTGTAATGTGGCATTTAGTTTCTTCCTTTTTATCTTTTTAGTCCAAATTCTGTCAGAGTTGACTTTACTTTATGCCTCACTTAAGTTAATAGAAGGAGTACCGTTCATTAATTGGGCTTGTGAAAATGTAAGGAATCATTCCATAAAAAATGTGCTCATTATTTAAACAACTAATTATTTCCAGAAATGTTTACAAATACCATAAATAGCATCCAAAAGACTAGATTTCCACTCAATGCCAAGAAATACTTCAACCCAGATCAATTACTGATTCTCTTTAAAGCTCAAATATGTATAGATGTAAGGAAGTAATGCACTCACATATCTAAAAAAAAGCCATCTAACTAATTGGTAAAGACTCACTTACCAACATGCTTTGACTACTGGCCTGCAGATATACTCACTCTGCTTTTTCTACTGCAACTACTACAGCTTCTACACCTAGTTGTCTTGTGACACACTTGTCTCTTCTCTTGTCATCATCCATTCTATGTCTGTCTCTTAGCCCCCTGCAATGAACCACTATGCTCACTCCTTCCTTATCAAAATATCAACCATCTGGAATTTCCTTTCCACCAATGTTTTTCCTACAAACTTTGATTCACATCTGTTCAAGCTGCACATTAATTGTACCAGTCAATATCAAAGGGTCAGCAAAAAAAAAAAATCATGGACATAACCCCTTCATCCCAAGTAAACCACACTCCCCCCTCCTCCTAATTACCAATATTAAATACTTGTCCCAATCTTTCCTGTCAAAATCTACAATGCTCAAGAATCTCTTCCCACTTATACTTTTCCTACGATCTCACCAGTCTGGAAAAATCTGCAAAGATCATGGCCACTACCCTTTTAATAAAGAAATCTAATATGCAAGACAGCTCTTAAAGTTTAAAAGATTTCCCTCAATGATATTTGGATCTTTTATTTAGTTGGTATCACTCATGGTTCACATATTAAACCAGGCAGCATGAGAAGATGCATGTTACATATGAAATAATTGTGTCTGCCCAGAAGTCATTACAAATTAACATAAAGATCATTAAGAATAGGATGGGAAGCAAATTGTAACTTTAAATACAACGAAACTAGGTATAGAGTTGCCTTAGAGAGTGAAAGAGCAGAGAGACAGCAAGCAAGAGAGAAAAGCAGAAAGAAGGAAGCAGAGTGAGGAAAAGCAGACAGAGAGAAAGGAGAGAAGAAAAGGCAAAGAGTAGAATTAGTGGCAGGAGGAAGAAAAGAAAAAGAAATAAGAATAGTGAAATATAAAATATAAAATAATGTATTTAAAAATACCTTGTTTAGTGCAGAAGAAGACACTCCTTAAATCTTATTTTATATTAGAATACAGAACAGAATGTAATTTTTATGCCTATATACTGACATATATGAAGAATATGTCTACAGCATACAATTACTTTCATATTATCTGATCTGCAAATGAGAAATTTCATATGAGAATAGCAATTCTATTTGAAAGTATTACTACTATTACTACTAAGAAAACAATTTCTTTAGAACAGCATTAATTTTGAAATTCATATACTCTTCTTAGCTGACAGAATCAACAAAGCATCTATTATATTTCAATCTCATATATTCTCAGATTTTACTTTATTTCAAAACAATATTGACAATATCATTACATCCCTAAACTAAATTTTATAATCTATAAACATTGATATTTCAAAAAGAAAAAAATACTTAATTTAATTTAATTCACATGGAAATACTTTCTATAAAGATAAAGATAAAAAGAAAATAAGTTTATTTCCATGGTCATACATAACAAATCTCACATTTCTCTGTAATAATTATACATTATTTAACAATATCTTTTCTAAAGAATTTGAAAGAATTAACCAAGGGAATTGAAATCTGCTGAATGATCATTCCATACACCAATCTTAATGATGAATTTGATTATATTAAATTAATCCAATTTGATTAATCCTATAGAATTATAACACTCTTTTAAACATTGGCTGCCATTGTCTATACAACCATTTCATTTCAGTTGTATATCTTTATTAAGCATCACTTTCATTCCTTCTACAACTATTGTCATTATCATCATCAAAAGCCAATGAAAGAGCCTCTTTATGATTACTCAACATGCCAGAAGTAGCAATAACATCTTCTTCAGATCAGGATGTGAAATAAGGTTAAATAGTTATGGCTGGACTGTAAATAGTTATGGCTGGACTGTAAATAGTTATGGCTGGACTGTAAATAGTTATGGCTGGACTGCTTTTGACTCCCCATTCAAGATTGACCTGGTACTTGGCAACATCACCACCATCATACAAACCAAAGTAGGAGCTCCTGTGAGCTTACACAATATACTTAAAACACCAGCTAAACCCCCCTCCCCTCAATTCACATCCTAAGTATTAAAAAAAAAATAAGGACACTGAATAATGCAATTCTAGATACACTATGTCTGAAAAATATATTGTGAGAATGGACAACTCTGAAATGAGCAACAAAAGCAACAATAGCATTAATTATCACCATCACTACCAGCACTATTATTACCATCACTTGCATAATCATTAGCATTATTAATCATAGTCATCATGAACTGTCTCTTTATGAGCTTATCAATATAATAATGATCACCATATCAGCTCAATATTTATTTCTGCACACATAAATTAAAATTGATTGCTAGAGTTGAATTTTATTCTTATGAATCTTCAGAACAGCAATCCAATAGAAAAAGTACAATGCCAGACTAAAAGTATATAGTGCCAGACTAAATGCCTTGAAGTTATTGTATTTAATCTGAAACTTTTTATGCTCTAAGCTGAAGTCTGTGCTAGGGCTAGCTTTACATTAAATTTGAAGAATATATAAAATAACTTGTGTACAATTTACACAGGAATCGTTTGGAAGGGAAGACATGAGGGCAACGAGTATGTTTAGAGGTGGGTATGTAGTTAGGTGTGAGTGCAGTGACTGCTGCAGTTGAAGTGGGAAAGAATAAATAAGTAGATAAATAGACAGCAAGATGTCTTTTCAAATAATTCAATCTACCTAACTATAAATTGTGTGAGCTGATAAGGGAAGCTTTACACAGTTGTTCAATTTGCAACAAATAGCAGCCAAATCTCCTCCAAATGAAACCTTGCCACTTTAAAAAAGGTAGATCATATTGGACAATGTAGTCCTGAATACAGAAAAAAGATCATCAGTCTATTCAATCAGGGCTCACCTGGAATTAAACAATAATGACAACAACAACTGTAAATAGGTACTACAGTGTAAAAATAAGTTGCCATTGTAAGCAATACAATTAATAAAAGCTTCATCAACTTGCAGTTGCTAACTTTTCCTGAAAGTGTGGCCAAAACATAAGCTGGATCATCTACCTATTGATGGATACTTTTTTTTTGTTTTTTCTTTTTTAAACTTGCTGGGTCTGAATGAAAGAGCAGTACCCATGTCCTTCACAGACTCTCTGAGACCAAAACTTTTGACGCCATTAATGCACCATTAGCAATAGCAAGGTTGTTGCAAGCACAACAGATATAAAATCCCCTCTATATTACTTCCATTTTGTGTGGTTTGACAAAGGTTAAGAGAATAAGAGGTCTATCTCCATATATATTGGATGGAAAAAGTTTAAGCTAGTTTCTGTATATATAGGAGGGAGGCAGTTTAGGCTAATAGCAACCCTGTCTATATTGTCAAGATTAGTGAATGGTGTAGATGGGCAGGTTCGTTTGTTAGCATGTGCTGTAGTTATGATCACATCATGAGCGAAGTAAAATGGTTCAAATTTAAAATTTAAAAGTCTTTCTTAGAAACCTAGAATTATTTAAGATAGTGGACAATATATAAATAAAAATATATATGAATAATTAGATGTGACATCTTAGCTTTATAATGGCTGCTAGCATTTTGAAAGCATTCTTCTCTCTCAGATTCATTATCATCTTCATCGTTATTTAATGTCCATGTTGGCATGGGTTGGATGGTTTGACAGGATCTGATGTGTATAAAGACTGCATCAATCTCCATTGTCTGCTTTAGTATGGTTTTTACTGTTGGATGCCCTTTCTAATGTCAACTATTTTACAGCATGGACTGGGTGCTTTTTTCATGCCACCTGCACTATTGAGGTCACCACGCAGTTTGCAGGACTATGAGCCCTGGGGGAGGTGGGGTGGGGGTGGGTCTGCTTCATGCAAGTGGATGAGGGGATTATGAGAGGAGCGGGCATAGCAGGTTCCTGCAGAGGGATCTGCATGATTACACATATCTAGTAGGGGAAAAGGTGGGATAGGGGAAAGAAAGAAAAAATGATCTGTAGGAGCTGCAAGACATAGATAATGGTGATAAGGTGCTCAAGTGGCCCCACAAGGCACAATCTGAGTAGAAGTGGGTGGGTGATTTGCACGATGGTATGGGAAGGTGAATGAGGGGTGGGGAAACAGACTATCAAAATGGATAGGGTTGAAGGGTGGCTGAAACAAGAGCCATGAGCTGGGGAAGATAGGGGGAAGCAGAAGAATGGTGGCAGCGAGCAGCAGGAGCAGTAAAGATCAGTTTTTCATTTAGCACCTTTGTACTACTTCTTTCATGAACACTTACATTGACCATCCAGCAGAGTATACTCGTTTAATTTCTTTCCACTCTTCTTAAGTCTTCTAGATTTATGGCCCATGTCTCACTACCATGCAGCATTGCAGTTCTGTCACAAACATCATTCACTCTTAGAGAAAAGATTTTTGTTGTCAACAGTAGTAGTAGCTCCCTGAACTTTCTCCAACCAGTTCTTACTGAAGCAACTATACTTTCAGAGCAACCACCTCCATTGCTAATTATATCTCCTAGGTATCAACTACTTCTAATGAGCCATCTGAGCATCTAAGAGACTCAATTTTAGGTGTGCTCATATGTACTGCTCCAGTGCATCTACTGTATATGAAGCTTACATTCTCATTGGCCAGTGATTCCCTTGTTTAAATGAGAAGTGACCGGTGAAAATAAGCATGTACACCATGTGTGATATTCATAATTTTACAGCATTTCTAATATAATTAAATGTGAGTATTCTGGCTTTTAGAATAGGTATACCATATCCTTGCATGTTATAAGAGGCAACTAAAGGAGTTGACATCTATGAGAGTACCCAGCCATAAAACATTACCTCAAAATTCACATTCAATCCAAGTCTGCATGGAAAAGTGAAAATTGATAATAGGCCATCCAGGAAGTACTGTAGTCATTGATGTGTTATACACAGAACAATCAATACAACAGTTATGCATTCAAATCTATTACAGGTATTTTATATAGTCTCAATACATCTATTTGTTGTGGATAGGTACCAAATCACCTGAGAATTATAACAGAAATAGACTGACAGGCTATCTAGTGTAAGGTAGTTAGCTTTCTACTGATTAATGTCATAAAACCAAAGCAGTAGCTCTTAAAAAAGGCATTTTGGGGTTAGTTTTGCAGACATTCAGATTTAGATTTTAGATTTAAGCATTATTTCTGCTTTAAATACAATATTAAATTCCTTAACACTTGGAAGAAAAGGGAAATTAAAAAATTTGAAACCTTAAAGTATTTTTACAAAAATTATAACAAGAACAACCATGTTCCAAGAAACAAACTGCAACAATGTTACGGAAAGATCAAAACTAGAAAGTTTGGCAGAGAAAATTCCTGTCAACAGATACATATAAGATGATCGTTATTTAATGTCCATGTTGGCATGGGTTGGATGGTTTGAGAAACACTATAGTGGTAGTCTTAAAGGTTTAATAGTTTGTGTTGATGACAAAGTATGAAGAAAAAAGAAGAAATGGCAAGACAAAATAAAAGGAGGAGAGAATTCAAGAGAAAAGAGAAAATGAAACAAAATGAAGAGAAAAAAATGAAAAGAAAAAATCAGAAAGAAAAGAAGGAAAGAAAGTAAAATAAAAGTAAACAAAAATGAGAAAAGAAAATAGAATGAAAATTAGAGAAAAATATTAAAAATAGAAAGAAAAGGAATAACAATAAGAATAAAGGAATGAAACAAAAGAAACAAAAGAGCGAAGTAAAGAAAGGAATAAAAGCAAAACAAAACAAGAAGATTAAAAGAAATGAAAGAATAAAATAAACAAAGAAAATATAAACACAGGGAAATGGAATAGAAAAAGAGAGATAGGAAGAAAGAAAAAGATGAGAAAGATAGAAAGAAGTAAAAACAGAATTAAAAGAATGAAAGAGAAAAAGATGAAGGAAAGAAAGACAGGAAAAGAAAGAAAAAAGCAAAAGAGAAAATAAATGTAAAAAAATAATACAGTGAAATCCAATATTCTGAATTCAGAACTTTTCCTGGTCCCATTTTATAAAATAATTTCCATATGTAAACAGTAAAGCTTTTAATTCCAAGATAAAACAACAAAAGCTGATGACCTGCTAAATAATACTAAATATTATATTTATATTACTTTCATAATACTAAATATTATATTTATATTACCTTTACTCCAAATATTTTGGAGGGGGATTCCAGTTAGGAAAGGATAAATTATTATCTACAATTATTCTCATAGAATAACTTGCCAAGACAGACGGACTTAAATCAATTTATTTTTGTAAAATGCAGCCACTGCTAAAGTGAAACAATAAATGCAAATTTACCAAGACATACAAACATAAAAGACACTCATATATGCGTGTGTTTAAATAGAATTTCAACAATGCACTCAGTTAAGCAAATTACTGCACCACATGTATGTGTGTGTCTGTGTGTACATTTGAGAGAATTCAGCTACTGATAGAAAAATAAACACGCATGCACACACATACACAAATGTACAGAAGACACTTGGCACCCTGGACATGTGTTTTTACTGTAGCCTCAGGCTCACTGTTGCTTTGTGAGTGAAATTGATAGAAGGTAACTCTACATATGTATGCGTATATAACATAACCAATTGACAGAGTTGTTGGAGTGACATAAAGATGCATTTGCAATAATCATTCTGGCTTACCAAGGTCAACTTTGCCTTTCATCCTCTCTGGGAGGATAAAGTACCAGTACACACACACACACACACACACATCAATACATACATGCCATGTACCTTAACTCCCTGACGGAGTCATAGGGGTGTCATCATAACATTTGGCATGTCTTGGACATTTTAGACTTAGCAGAGCCCATCTTTCTCCAGGTTTGACCACCACCTATTTCATCCAGAAGGAAAGAAATAGATAGATAGAAAGAGTTAGAGAAAAAGAAGATTTGAACCCAGTACATACACACACACACACACACACACACACACACACACACACACACACACACAAACACACACACACACACACACAAACA
>JAOPUL010168544.1:0-13500 GCA_027564515.1 Octopus rubescens | reverse complement strand
CACACACACACACACACACACACACACACACACACACACACACACATATATATATATATATATATATATATAGTTAAATAATAAAGATGGAAAACATCAGTATGTATGTTTAAATATTGTGTTAAGGGGTGTTACAATGAGTGCCGTTTGTAAAGTATAAAAGCGGTTTCAAAAGCTATGGAAGATGAAAAAAATGGAACTTAAAGAGAGTTCGTTCTCATATGTTGTGCATAGTTATGAGCAAGTGTGAAATTTCATTACACAGTCTCTTCTATACATGTTGTCTATGTAGGCCTTTGGGATGGGGTTCATGCTTCAGGAATTTTATAGAATTGATAAACATTCTTTTGAAATGAACAGCAATTTTCTATTCAGGATAAGGTTGGCTGTGTGTGTTTGCCTTTTTGTTTGTTTATTGGTGTGTGTGTGTGTGTGTTTATGTGCTTTTTTGTCTGTATTTTGTGATGTGTGTGTGTTTTGTGTTTAAGTATATATTGTATAGAATTGTTTATGGTATGTGTGTAAGGTGTAAATCCTTATTTACTGATTAATGATGGATGTTTCCATATTTAAGTGTGGATTATATTTGTTGGTGAATTGTTCTTCCTTATTCATTCTCTATTGTTGTGTGAATGAATCGGAGCATTTGTAGAGGAGGAAGATGTTAAGGTTGGGTGATTCACTCAATGCAATATATATATATATAAATAGAGCCGAACGACTTACAGAGAACAATACATTACCAAGAAGGGATTTGAATTATCAAGAATTATAATTAAGGCTTGTCAGAGAAGGCAGGTATTGCTAAAAATTAGAGTCATAATACTCCAATCTGTAAAGATAAGTTCCATTTTAAGATTAACAAAGGGATGTAACCCCAACCAGTGGAGCTGAAAAGCACATGCTCTATACCCAAGTTTCCAGGAATATACCTATTATCAGTAGCGCTTTTTATGCCCCACGGCACTGGCTTGTAGGCACTTTCTTGTCATTCAATATATATAAATACTAGCGAAAATTGCCTGTTGATATTATTAAATATCAAGTCGTATTTCAAATTGATATAGAGAGCCGAATGGCTTACAGATCAGAATATATTACTAAGAATGAATTTAAATTATCATAAATTATAATCAAGGGCTGACTGAGAGGTACGGTAGTGTTTAAAATAGGAGTCAAAATACTCCAATCTGTAATGATACATTCTATTTTTAGATTGACAAGGGGGATGTAACCCCAACTTAATTACATAAACCTATATTCAAAGAAGTACATTCAACATTTAATCCGATAAACTTATATTCATAGAAAGACATTCAAAACTTAATCAGATAAACTTATATTCATAAACCGACATTCAGATTGGATAAACTTATATTCATGAAATTAGTTTCAAAGCTTAATCAGATAGACGTATATTCATAACAGTACATTCAAAACGCAATAGGATAAACGTATGTTCATAGAAGTAAGTACGGAATTTAATCAGATAAACCTATATTCATAAACCTACATTCGAAACTGAACCAGATAAACCCATATTCAGAAACGTACTCTCAAGACCTAATCAGAAACGCATATATTCATAGAGGTAGATTAAAAAGGTAATCAGATAAACTTATATTCATAAAATAAAAATTAAAAATTAATCCGATAATCCAAATCAAATAAACTCTTAGTCATACGAGTAGGCTCAAATCTAAGCCAGATAAACCTATATTCATAAACCTTCATTCAACACTTAATCAGATAAACATATATTCATAAAAGTACATTCGAAACTCATCAGATAGACTTATATTCCGAAAAGTACGATCAAAACTTAATCAAATAAAATTATATTCGTACTTGCACATTCAAAATTGATTCAGATAATCTTATATTTATACATGAACGCTCAAACCAAATCTGGTAATCATATATTCATAGAACTACATTCGAAACCTAATCAGATAAAGTTATATTCATAAAGCTACATTCATAATGTAATAAGATAAACTGATATTCATATAATTACATTCAAAACTTAATCTGATAAGCTTATATTCCTGATAAATTATATTTAAAACCTAATCAGATAAACTGATATTCATAAAAGCACATTCAAAACATAATCAGATAAACCAAATAAACCTACAACTACATTGAAAACATAATCGGATAACAATATATTCATACAAGTACACTGAAAACTTACCCCGGTAATCTTATATACATAAGAGAACGTTCGAACATTATCAGATAAAGGTATATATTCATAAAACTACATTTGAAACTTACTCAGATAAATTTATATTGATAAAAGTAGTTTAGAAATGTAATGAGATAAACTTGTATTCATAAAGCTACATTCAAAACGTAATCAAATAAACTGATATTCATGTAATTACATTAAAATCTTGATACGATAAGCTTATATTCATATAAAAGTATATTCAAAACTTAATCAGATAAACTTATATTCATAACAGTATTTTCACAACCTAATCATGTAAACTAACTATACATACAACGACATTAAAAACATAATCGGATAAACTTATATGAAAATAAGTACATTCAAAATACTTAATCAGATAAACTTATACTTTCATAGAAGTACACACAAATCTTAAAATGATAATCTTATATTATATTCTTAAAGGCACTTAATATGTAACCTTATATTCATAAAAGTATATTCAAAACTTAATCACATAACATTATTTAAATAAAGGCACATTCAAAACCTAATAAGATAATCTTACCTTATATTCTTAAAAGTACGATTAGAACTTAATCGGATAAATTTATATTCATAAAAGTACGATCAAAATTTAATAGGTAACCTTATATTCATAAAGGTATATTCAAAACTTAATCAGATAAAATTATATTGATAAAGGCCCATTCAAAACCTAATAGGATGCGATTTGAACTTAATCGGATAAACTTATGTTCCTGAAATTACATTCCAAATCTAATCAAATAAACTTATATTCATATGAGTACAATCGATCAAAACATAATCAGATAAACATATAGTCATAAATCTACATTCAAGTATTAACTAGATAAAATTATATTCATAAAATTACAATTAAAACGTAACAGTTGAACTTCTCTTCATAAGACTACATTCAAAACTTAATTAGATACAATTATATTCATAAAATTACAATTAAAGCGTAATCAGATAACATTTCATTCATAAAACCACATTCGAGACTTAATCAGATAAACTCATATTCATAACAGTACCATCGAAAATTAATCAGATAATCTTATATTATATTCATACATCTCCTATCAAAACTTAATCAGATAAACTGATATTCATGAAATTACATTCGAAACGTTATCAAATACAGTCATACTCATACTAGTACGGTCAAACCTCTTAATCAGATAAACTTCTATTCATAAAAGCACATTCGGATCGTAATCCCATAAACATTGATCCATAAAACCACATTCAAAACGTTATCGGATAAACGTATACTCATACAAGTACTATAAAATCTCAATCAGATAAATTCATAAGGTACACTAAACAACTTACAGAGATAAATTTAAATTCATAAACGTACCTTCACAACTTAATCAGATAAACTTATATTCATAATAATACATTCAAAACTTAATCAGATAAACTGCTATTCATAAAAATACATTCAGAACTTAATCGGATGAACCTATATTAATAAAGGGACATTCAAAACCTAATCAGATAAACTTATGTCCATAAAAGTACAAGTACATTCGAAACGTGACCAGAAAAAAACCCATAGTCATACGAGTAAGCTCCAAACGTAGTCAGAGAAACCTATATTCATAAATCTGCGTTCAACACTTAATCGGATAAATATATATTCATAAACGTACATTCAAACGTAACAGATAAACATATATTCATATAACTACATTCGAAACTTAATTAGATAATGTTATATTCATAAAAGTACATTCAAAACGTAATCAGATAAAATCATATACATAAATCTACATTCATAACGTAATCAGATAAACTGATATTCATGAAATTATATTCAAAACTTAATCCGATAAGCTTATATTCATGATAAATTATATTTAAAACTTAATCAGATCAACTGATATTAATAAAAGCATATTCACAACCTAATATCATATACATACAACTACATTGAAAACATAATCGGATAAACTTATATTAATAAAAGTACGATCAAAACTTAATCGGATAAATTTATATTCATAAAAGTACGTTCAAAACATAATCAGATAAACTTAGATTCATAAACGTACATTCAAAACCTAATATTATGATCTTAACATTATATTCTTAAAAGTACGATCAAAACTTAATCAGATAAATTTATATACATACAAGTACACTTAAAACCTACCCAGATAATTTTATATACATAAGAGAACATTAAAACATTATCACATAAAGATATATTCATAAAACTACATTCTAAACTTAATCAGATAAACTTATATTTATAGAAGTACTTTCGAAACATAATCAGATAAACTTATATTCATGAAGCTACATTCAAAACGTAATCAGATAAACTGATATTCATGAAATGACGTTAAAACCTTGATCCGATAGACCTATATTCATGACAAGGTATATTCAAAACTTAATCAGATAAACCTATATTCATAAAAGTACTTTCACAACCTAATCATATAAACTAACTATACATACAACTACATAAAAACATAATCGGATAAACATATATTAAAATAAGTACGATCAAAACTTAATCGGAAAAACTTATATTCATAAACGTACATCCAAAATACTTAATCAGATAAACTTACATTCATAAGAAGTACGATCAAATCTTAAAACAATAATCTTATATTATATTCTTAAAAGTACGATCGAAAGGTAATATGTAACATTATATTCATAAAAGTATATTCAAAACTTAATCAGATAGAATTATATTGATAAAGGCATATTCAAAACCTAATAAGATAATCTTGCATTATATTCTAAGAAGTAAGAACTTAATCGCATAAACTTATATTCCTGAAAATACATTCCAAATCTAATCAAATAAACGTATATTCATAAAATTACGATCGAAACATAATCAGATAAAATTATATTCATAAAGTTACAATTAAAACGTAATTAGTTGAACTTCCCGTCATAAGACTACATTCAAATCTTAATTAGATAAATATATATTCATAATGTACGATCAAATCGTAATCAGATGAATTTACATTCATAAGAGTATATTTAATCTTAATCTTAGTACGATAAGCATATATTCGTGAAAAAGTATATTCATAACATAATCAGATAATCGTAAATTTATAAAAGTACGTTCAGAACTTGATCAGATAAATTAATATTCTTTAAAGTACATTCACAACTCATTCAGATAAACCTATGCGCATGAAAATGTATATTCAAACTTAATTAGATGAGGTCATATTCATAAATGTACATTCAAAACTTAATCAGATAAACTTATGTTCATAAGACTACATTCAAATAATAATCGTAGCAATTTATATTCATAAAATTATGTTCAAATTTTAATCAGAGAAACTTATATACATGACAGTAGGATCGAACATTAATCGGATAAACCTATATTCATAAAAGTACGATCAGAACTTAATCAGATAAATTTGTGTTCATTGAAGTACAGTTACAACTTAATCAGCTAAACCTATAATTAAATAAGTATATTCAAACCTTTGTCAGATAAACTTATATTCATAAAATTAGGATCAACACTTATATTCATGAAAACGTACATTCAAACTTAATCAAGTAAACTTACATTCATAGACATCCATTCAAACCCGAATCAGAAAACATACATTTATGAAACAGTACATTCAGAACTTAATTGGATAATCATAAATAAATTTAAGATGAAAACGTAATTATACAAACTTATATTCATAAACGAACGATCAAGACTTAATCAGATACTCTTATATTCATAAAGGTACGACCAATACCAAATCAGATAAACCTATATTCATACAAGTATATTCGAACGTAAAACAGATAAACGTATATTCATAAAACTATGATCATCTCTTAATCAGATAAATTTACATTCATAAGAGTACATTTGAGTCTTAACACGATAAGCTTATATTCATGAAAAAGTATATTCAAAGCGTAATCAGATAAACTTACAATCATACAAGTATGATGAGAACTTAATCCGATAAACTAATATTCATAAAAGAACCTTCATAAACAATTCCGATAAACTTATATTCATATTCATGTAAACGTATATTCAAACATAAACAGATAAACTTATATTCATAAATGTACATGCAAAACTTAATCAGGAAATCTTGAATTCATAAAAATAGATTCCATTCTTAATCATAGCAAATTATATTCATAAAAATACATTCAGAATTTAAGATATATTTATATTCGTAAAAGTACATTCAAAACCTAATCATAGAAACTTATATTCATAAACGTAAGATCTAACCATAATCGGATGAACCTACATTTATCAAAGTACATTCAAATCTTAATCCACAAAACTTATATTCATGAAAAGGTATATTCAAGACTTAATGAGATAAACGCATATTCATAGAAGTACATTCAAATCATATTCAGATAAATTTATATTCATGAAAATATATATTCAAAACTTAATCGGATAAACATATATTCATGGAAATGTATATTCAAAACTTTATCGGATAATCTTATATCCATAAACGCATGATAAAAACTTAATCAGATAAATCGAGATTCATAGAAATACAATCAAAACTTAATCATGAAATTATGTTTAAAACATAATCAGATAAACTTATACTCAAATTCAAACCATTATCAGATAAAGTTATATTCATGAAATTACGATCAAAACGTAATCATAACAAAGTATATTCAAAACCTAATCAGATAAATTTAAATTCACCAAAGTAAGATCCAACCTTAATCGTATACAATTATATTAATAAAAGTAAGATCAGGGCTTAACAAGATAATCTTATATTAATAAAAGTGCATTCAAATTTTAATCCGACAAACGTATATTCATTAAATGGTATATTAAACACCTAATCAGATAAACTGATAAATTATATTCATAAAAATACGATCATATCTTAATCAGATAAATTTACATTCATAAGAGTTCATTTAAATCTTAATCCGATAAGCTCATATTCATGGCAAAGTATATTCAAAACGTAATCATATAAACTTACATTCATAACAGTACGATCTGAAATTAATCAGATAAAATTATGTTCATTAAGGTACATTCATAACTCATTTAGATAAACCTATACTCACGAAAACGTATATTCAACCTTAATCAGATAATCTTAGAGTTATATTTGTCCATTCAAATCTTAATCAGGAAAACGTACATTCATGTAAAAGTACATTAAAAACTTAATCGGATAATCTTAAATTCATAAACGTACGATGGAAACTTAATCATGTAAACTTATATTCATAAAAGCACATTACAAAATATTAAATAGATACACTTATATTCATAAGAGCCCATTCATAACTTAATAATCGTCATAAGATTACGATCGAACCTTAATCGTAAAGAAATATATTGATAAATGTACGATCAAACCTTATTAATTATAGTGTAATCAAATCTTAATCCGAAAAACGTATATTCATTAAAAGGTACTTTCGATGCTTAATCAGATAAACTTATTTTCATAAAGGTACGATCCAAATTAAATCGGAGAGACTTATATCCTGAAGAGTACAATCACATTTTAATCAGATAAACTTATATTCATGAGAGTACAATCGAAATTTCATGAGATAAAGTTATATTCTTTAAAAGGTTTATGCAAAACGTATGGCATAAAATTATAATCATACACGCACGATCAAAATTAATAAAATAAACTTATTTTCATAAAGGTACGATCACAATTTAATCGGATAAACTCATATTCAGGAAAAATTAGATTCAAAATTTAATCAGGTAGATATATATTCATAAAAGTACGATCGAAACGTAATCGGATAAACTTATATTCATATAAGTACGTTCACAACTTAGCCGGATAAACTTATATTCATAAGAGTACGATCTAAACTGAATCAGATAAATTTACATTCATAAAAGTACGATAAAACCTTAATCGGATGATATTATATTCATCAAATAGTATATTCAAAATTCAATCAGATAATCTTGCATTCATAAAATACGATCCGATTTTAATCGGATAAAGCAAAATTCATAGAAGTAGGATCATAACTTAATCACATAAACTTATATTCATAAAAGTACGATCGGAACTTCATCAAATAAACTTATATTCATAAAAGTAGATTCAAATCCTAATCAGATAAAATTATATTGATGAAACATTATATTCAAAACTTAATCAGATAAACTTATATTCATAAAAGTACCATCTAACCTTAATCAGATGAACTTATATTCATAAAGGTACGTTCTAATCTTAATCCGAAGAACATATACTCATCCAAAAGTAAATTTAAAACCTAATCAGATAAACTTATATTCATAAACGTACGGTCAAAACTTAATCCAATAAACATATATTAATAAGGCTACATTCAAAACGTAATCAGATAAACTTATATCAAATGTACTAACAATTCCAATTTAGATAAACCTATATTCATACAAATACATTCAAACGTTAAGCAGATAAAAGTATATTCATAAAAATATGATCATATCTTTAACATTCTTAATAGTACATTTGAAACTTAACCCGATAAGTTTATATTCATGACAAAGTATATTCAAAACATAATCAGATAAACTTACAATCATAAAACTACAATGAGAACTTTATCCGATAAATCTATATTCATAAAAGAACATTCATAACCAATTCAGATAAACTTATATTCATGCAAACGTATATTCAAACATAAACAGATAAACTTATATTCATAAATGTACATGCAAAACTTAATCAGAAAATCTTGTATTCATAAAAATACATTCCATTCTTAATCGTAGCAAATTATATTCATAAAAATACATTCAGAACTTAATCAGATTCCTAAAAGTACATTCAAAACCTAATCATAGAAACTTATATTCATAAACGTACGATCAAACCTTAATCGCTTGAACCTACATTTATCAAAGTACATTCAAATCTTAAACCACAAAACTTATATTCATGAAAAGGTATATTCAAGACTTAATGAGATAAACGCATATTCATAAAAGTACATTCAAATCATATTCAGATAAATTTATATTCATGAAAATGTATATTCAAAACTTAATCGGATAAACATATATTTATGGAAATGGATATTCAAAACTTTATCGGATAATCTTATATCCATAAACGTATGATGAAATCTTAATCGGATAAACCTATATTCATACAAGTACATTCAAACGTTAAACAGATAAACGTATATTCATAAAACTATGATCATATCTTAATCAGATACATTTACATTCTTAAGAGTACATTTGAATTTTAACTCGATAAGCGTATATTCATGAAAAGGTATATGCGAAACGAAATCAGATAAACTTACAATCATAAAAGTACGATGAGAACTTAATCCGATAAAATTATATTCGTAAAATTACATTCATAACCAATTCAGATAAACTTATATTCATCTAACGTATATTCAAACATTATCGAATAAACTTTTCATAAATGTACCTGCAAAAAACTTAATCAGAAAAACTTGTAATCATAAAACTACATTCTGTTCTTAATCGTAGAAAATTATATTCATACAAATACATTAAGAACTTAATCAGATAAACTTATATTCTTAAAAGTACGATCAATTCATAAACAGATCAACTTATATTCGTAAAGGTACATTCAAAACTTAATCACAGAAACGTATGTTAATAAAAGTATGATCAAACCTTAATCAGATGAACCTTTATTAATCAACGTACATTCAAATCTTAATCCCCAAAACATATATGCATGAAAAGGTATATTCAAGACGCAATCAGATAAATTTATATTCATAAACGTACATTAAAATCATCTTCAGATAAATTTATATTCATGAAAATATATATTCAAAACTTAATCAGATTGTCTTATATCCATAAACATCCATTCAAAACTTAATCAGATTAAAAAATATTCATGGTAATGTACATTCAAAACCTAATCGGATAATCTTATATCCATAAACGTACGAGGAACACTTAATCAGATAAACGTAGATTCATAAAAGTACGATAGAACCTTAATCATTTATATTTATATTCATATAACTACGATCAAAGGTTAATCAGATAAACTTATATTCATGAAAAGGCATCTTCAAAATTTAATCAGTTATACTTATATTCAAACTTAATCGAAAATTAAGGTGCTAAAATGTAATCAGATAAACTTAAATTCACAAAAATACGATCAAACCTTAATAAGATACACCTATATTAATATAGGCACGCTTAGAACTTAATCAGATAAAGTTGTATTCATGAAGGTATGTTTAAAACGTAATCAGATAAACTTATACTCAAATTTAAACCTTTATCAGATGAAGTTATATTCATAAAATTACGACCAACACTTAATCAGAAAAAAGTATATTCAAAACTTAATCATATAAACTTACATTCATAAAAGTAAGGTACAGCCTTAATCGTATACATTTATATTAATAAAATAATATTAAGGCTTAACAGGATAAACTTATATTAATAAAAGTACATTCAAATCTTAATCCGATAAACGTATATTCATTAAACGGTATATTAAAACCTAATCAGATAAACTTATTTTCATAAAAGTACGATCATATCTTAATCAGATAAATTTACATTCATAAGAGTTCATTTAAATCTTAATCCGATAAGCTCATATTCATGACAACGTATATTCAAAACGTAATCATATAAACTTACATTCATAACAGTACGATCACAACTTAATCACATAAAATTATATTCATAAGAGTACATCCATAAGTCATTTAGATAAACCTATATTCACGAAAACGTATATTCAACCTTAAAAAGATAGTCTTATATTCATAAATATCCATTCAAAACCTAATCAGGAAAATTGACATTCATGAAAATGTACATTAAAAAACTTAATCGGATAATCTTATCTTCATAAACATACGCTTGAAACTTAATCGTGTAAGCCTATTATATTCATAACCCTACGATGAAACCTTACTCAGATAAACTTATATTCATAAAAGTACATTACAAAAGCTTAAACGGATAAACTTATATTCATAACTGTCCATTCGTAACCTAGTCATATCAATAAGATTACGATCCAATCTTAATTGGAACAACTTATATTGATAAAAGTACGATCAAACCTTAACAATATAAACGTATATTAATTAAAGTGTAATCAAATCTTAATCCGAAAAACGTATATTCATTACAAGGTACTTTCAAAACGTAATCGGATAAACTTATTTCCATAAAGTTACGATCGAAAGTAAATCGGAGAAACTTATATCCTGAAGAGTACAATCAAATTTTAATCAGATAAACTTATATTCATGAGGGTACGATTGATATTTCATGAGATAAATTTATATTCTTTAAAAGATTTATTCAAACCTTAATCGGATAACCTTATACTTATAAAATTACATTCAAAACCTAGTCTGTGAAACATATTTCCATAAAGGTACATTCAAAACGTAATCAATTACATTAATAAAGGTACGATCACACTTTAATCGGATATTCTTATATTTATAGATGTACGAGCAAACTTAATCAGATATATATATTCATGAAAAAGAACACTCAAAACTTGATGGCATAAAATTATATTCATAAACGCACGATCAAAATTAATAAAATAAACTTATTTTCATAAAGGTACGATCACAATTTAATCGGATAAACTTATATTCAGGAAATATTAGATTCAAAATATAATCAGATAATTTTATATTCATAAAAGTACGATCGAAACGTAATCGGATAAACTTATATTCATAAAAGTACGTTCAAAACGTAGCCGGATAAACTTATATTCATAAAAGTGCGATCTAAACTTAATCAGATAAATTACATTCATAAAAGTACGATCAAACCTTAATCGGATGATATTATATTCATCAAATAGTATATTCAAAATTCAATCGGATAATAATACATTCATAAAATACTATCCGATCTTAATCGGATAAACCTATATTCATAGAAGTAAGGTCAAAACTTTAATCAGATAAACTTATAATCATAAAATTTATATTCCAAACTTAAGAAGATAATCTTATATTCATAAAAGTACGAAGGGAACTTAATCAAATAAACTTATATTCCTAAAATTAGATTCAAAACATAATCAGATAAACTTATATTCATATATTCTCATATGAATATTCTTATATTCATAATGGTACATTCAAATCTTAATTCACAAAACATATTCTCATCCGAAAGTAAATTTAAAACCTAATCAGATAAACTCATATTCAAAAACGTACGTTCAAAACGTAATCCAATAAACTTATATTCATTAGGGCACATTCAAAACGTAATCAGATAAACTGATATTCATAAAAGTGCGATCAAACTTTAATCAGATAAACTTATATTCATGAAAACTTACATTCAAAACTTAAATAGATAAACTTATATTCATAAACGTACGATCAAAATTAATCCGATAAACTTACATTCATAAAAGTTCGATCAAACCTTAATCATATAAACTTATATATCTTTAATCAAGAAGCAAGTATCGAATAATATTATCCTATATATCAAACCATGTACAATACAACGTAAAAGGAAGAACGATGATGGTTGGACTGCCTTTAATCTTATGTTTGTTTAAATACGACTACCTCGATTCTAAAAAATTCTAAAGTACTCAATTCTTGATTTTAATTCAGGTAATATTCCAATTCTATAGTTGGCAGCGTAAAACATTAAAGTAACTATTGTAAAGATCTACTACTTGTTAAAGAGCTAGTGTCATTTTAATACTTCCATGTAAGTTGATGATAATGAACTATCGAAGCAATTACAATCGAATTCTATCGCTCTTGTGGTTGGCGCATTGTATTTTCCTTTCTTAGATTGTGAATTATTTTAACAGCTAAATATTTTGTTAATTGGTGTTTCTGACGCAGTGAATAAGAAAGCAGTTTTTCCAATTATTTCTGGATGGCTATTCTGATGACGTAGGCAATTGTAAAAAGGCAAACACTTTAAAACAAGGAAATAGTTGTAAGACTTTAAACGAAATTGCTAATGATAATATTCATGAAAATATCATATATGTAAAAGACAAGTTCTTAAGCTTTGAACAATGAAATTATAAGAATAGAGCACCACATGTTGTCCTCTAAATTAAATGATACCATATACCTATGCTATATTTTATAATGGGAAACAGGTGGCTTCTGTTTGAAGTACAATCTTATTATTCAGCCATTAATAGATAGCATATCATATACTTCGCATAATTTCCTTACTAATATTAATGAATTTTATATATATATATATGTGTGTGTGTGTGTGTGTGTGTGTGTGTGTGTGTGTGTGTGTGTGTGTGTGTGTG
>JAOPUL010167486.1:0-13510 GCA_027564515.1 Octopus rubescens | reverse complement strand
GATGCCGAAGCTGAACCGCCGTTGACAAGAACAACAACGGGAATACCAGCAGTAATATCGTTATGACGGGTAAAAAACTTTTGGTTTGAATCAGCCATGCGACCTTCAGTAAAAACGACTACCTTTTCCTTTGGCAAGAAGACATCAGTCACTTCAATCGCAGCGTTGAGTAATCCTCCAGGATTATTGCGCAGGTCAAGTATCAATCCTTTCAATGGTTCTTTGTTTTTGAGTTTTTCGACAGCGCTCACAAGGTCTTGGCTTGTTGATCCTTGAAAAGTGCTTATACGAACATAGCCGTAGCCATTACCTACTAACTCGGATCGAACGCTTGGTAATTTAATAATGTCTCTAACAATGGTGACATCAAATGGTTGAGGGGCATCTTTTCGAACAATAGTAATAGTAATTTTTGTTCCTGGCTTGCCACGCATGACACCAAGTACTTCATCAAGGCTGAGACCTTTAACAGGTTTTCCATCAAGACTAACGATAAGATCCTGTGCTTGCAATCCAGCTTTTTTGGCAGGAGTATCATCAATAGGGGAGATGATGCGGACAAAACCTTCTTCGCTCATACTAATTTGTATGCCTAGCCCACCGAACTCTCCGCGAGTACGAATGTTGAGTTCTTCTTGCTCACTTCTATCAAGGTAAGCAGAGTGCGGATCCAAACCAGTTAGCATGCCTCTTATAGCATTGTCAAAAAGATCATCATCAGTTGTTTGGTGGACATAGTACTCACGAATTTTTTCGATAATATCGACGAATTTTTTACTGTTATGTATAGGGAGCTTTTTACTCTCAGCACTTCCAGAGAGACTATAGATACCGAGCACAGCGATGGCGGCCAGGAAAAGCAGAAAAGCAGGGATGCGTGTGGATCTAGGCATAACGGATTCTATAGTTGACAGTTAAGAAAAAGGGTCTACATTCTAACGGACTCTTTGACCATCTGACGAGATAATGTTCAGCAGATTGCATGTACGACCGCAGCAATGCAGTACAAGTGCTCGTAGCGTACAAATGCTGGAAGAAAGAGATTTATGTATTGTTTGTGTTACGGGTATCGCAGCGGTAAAAGAATCTAACCAGCAAGCCAAGTTGAAGGGTCTAACGGTATTGATTTATGGCGCAGCTCAAAATAGAGTTCTGGAGTGCTTCTTCCACCAGTTTCTCCGACAAAGCTTATGGTTTCTCCTGCCTCAACCCATTCACCAGTTTTTTTAAGTATTTGTTTATTGTGAGCGTAAAGAGTTAAATAATCGTCTCCATGATCAATCACAACGACAAGCCCAAAACCGCGCAGCCAATCTGAAAAAACAATATTGCCACGGGCAACAGCGGTTACAGGGCTACCGTAAGAGGTTTGTACAATTAAGCCTTTATGATGCAGGTTTGTATCATCTTGTCCTTTCGAAAGTTGTTTCTTCGCAAAAATATTGATAGCCTTTCCTTTTGCGGGCTGTGGCAAATAGCCTCGTAAAGATGCAAAATCAAGTGTTGTTGCAAGCAATTCTTCTGGGTTAAGGTTGCCTATATCAGCGGCAAGTTTGTCGACTCTTTTGAGTTGCTTTCGTAGCTGCTCAAGGTGCTGTTTTTGCTGATAAATGACTGCCCCGATTGAGTGGATAATTTGTATACGATTGTTTTCTATTTGTTGCAAGCTTTGTAAACGATTATTGATTGTTTGCTGTTGCCGCTCCACAGATTTTTTTTCTTGAATAAGCTCTTCAAGTAACGATTGTTGAATCGTTATTCTTTCTTCCGCTTTTGTCGCCTGGGAAAGCTGGTAAGCAGTTGTATAGCGATAATAGGCAAGGTTTTTATACCAATCATTCGCATCTTGAACATGCAATAGCACTTTTAGTGGGGATTCGCTGTATTGGTTGTAAGCTAAGAATGTGAGCTTTTCGAGAAGTTTAAATTGACCCGATAGCTTTGCCTGAAGTTTGCCGCTCAATTGCTGAAGACTGTTGTAATTACTTTGACTGAGCTTCAGCGATGTATTTAATGTATCAAGTTCATTTTCTAAATCAAGCCGCTCCATTTCAAGCTGTCGCAATTTTGCAAGCTCTTTGTTTTTTTGCAGCTCATGATTATCCAAATCACGCTGTGTTTGGTGAATCTTTGTTAAAGCGGTTTTTTCAATGTTGGTATTTGCTTGTAACGAATTGACAAAAAAGATAAGTAAGAAACAGAAAAAAAAAAATGTTTTTTTGGTCACTTTATATACTCAAAGAGCGTCACAACTTTTCTTACTGGGTCAACTGTTTTGACCAAAGCAATTGCTTTCGAAGCTTCTTCTGGCGTTACAATTCCCATGAGATAGACAGTATCTCTATCGACTTCGTAGCGAATTTTTGATGCATCGGTATCAACAGAAGTCCACAGGTAACTCTTGATTTTTGTTGATAATAGCAAGTCTTCAATCGTACTAGGAGTTTGTACCTCACCTACAGTTAACTGGTTAAAGATACGGCGCACGTACTTGAGCTTTTCTGCATGTTGTGTCGCTTTTTTTATCAGTGATGCATCGACAACTTCCCCATAGATGAGGACATAGCCGTTGTACGATTTTATGCCAATTCTTGCTTTGGTAAATCGCTCATCCACCCAGCGTAAGCCTTCAATAAAATCACTTTCGATAATTTCATCTTTGAGCACTCGTTGGTAGCTTATCTTGTCATCCTGTACTGCTGCCCAAGAAGGTTCAGCGATAAAAGCCACAATAAAAAAGAGTGCGAATAGCGCGCACACTTTCAGTGTGTTACATAGTGGATAGAAAGCAGAATTCATAGTCTATTCCTAATGAAAGATAGTGTCGTGAATATGTTGATAGAAGTACTGCACAAGCAGTAAATGTACTTCATGTATGTGGTTTTCTTCTTGTGATGGCACGCGTAGCTCACAATCTTGCTTATCCAATAGGCGTGATGCCTGTCCTCCATCACCACCGGTCAAAAGGATAACTGGAATAGCATATTGGTGTGCTGCCTCTATTGCTTGGCACACTCCCAATTGCTGACCATTGATACAAAAAGCGATGAGCATATCGTTCTCGTTTGTCAGTGCGTGTACTTGCCGAGAAAATATTTGGTCAATATGATTGTTTGTCGGTGTGATTATTGTTGGATCGGCTTGTAGTGTTATAGCCGGTAATCCAGGTCTGTCTTGTTGTCTGTTGAGCAGTGCATTAGTAAATGCCATAGCTTGTAGGGTAGATTGCCCACTACCACAGGTCATTATCTTGCCACCAGCAAGCAAACCGTTGATGAGTATTTCTGTTGCCTGAACAGTAGGAACAGCGAGCGCTTCTACAGATTCTTCAAAAACGCTGATAGCATGCTGAAAGTGCTGATTAACGGCTTGTATGGAGGGAGTTGTGCTCATAGCGTATCAGATAGTGGATGAGGAAAGAAGTCATTGTACATCATCAAGCAAAAAAGCATCAGCAAGCCAGTCGATATGCTGTGTTTTTGTGTCGATTCCAATAAAGTCGAAGCGCATGGCATATTCGCAATATATAGGATTTTTCGATAAGAAAGTTAGCGCTGTTCGAAGAATTTTTGTTTTCTTTCGATGATCAAGAGTTTCTCTTAATGTCATCATGTATTGGTGGTGTCTTGCTTTCACTTCGACAAAAATTATTGCAGTGGGATCCTGTGTAGCAATGATGTCTATTTCTCCGTGTCGGCAACAAAAGTTGCGTGCCACAATAGCAAGTCCTTTCGATTGTAAATAGTGGGCAGCTACCTGTTCATAAGCAAATCCTTTGCTCCTCGCTGCAATTGCGTGTTGCGTGTTGCGCTTGAACAAGCTTTCCTCCTTTCACTTGATAGAGTGCTGGAGTTCGTATGATAGCATGATTGTCAGGATTAAAAGTCAAACTACCAGAAGTCCCTTGCAAGCCTATACCTGGCGCTGCTTGCAACTTACTGAGGTTTGCAATGGTTATAGCGGCATCTATGCCGAGTGCGTACAGGCGTTTGAGCGAGTGATTGATAGTTTCTGGCACTCTTCTTATGAGTTTGTTCCATGCCATCAATGGGCGTTGTAACACTGGTATATCACTGATATAGACACTTTCATATTCCTGCCCCAATGCATCTGCTTGGTTGAGTTGGTAAGAAAATGAAGTGGCTAGTACAGGAGTATCAAATGCATAGTAAAAATCCAACAGCGGCTTGACTTGTGATGAGTATTCTTTATCGGCAAATACAATAACTGCATCAATGGTGTTATTGGTAAGCATTTGATCGATCGGCGATTCTTCAAATAATTCTGGTTCTTTTTCGTACTGTTTGAGATCGATTTTGTGTTGTTTCAAATCGGCAGCAGAAACGCCAACAGCATTCGATATACCACTTGCGAGTGTTTTGGTGTTATTAAACAGAAGTTTTTGATAGAAATAGTCTGGAACGATTTTTTGGAAACGATCAAATACTCGTTCACTTTTGGCAGTTTGTTGAACGATAACGAGCATATTCTTTTTTTGCTGGTACATACCTATACGACCAAGCATATGGGCTTCATCCTCTATACCTATGCCAAGCTGTGCATAGTTGAATCGATTGGGTACACCTTGAAGATAATTGAGTGTCAACAGCATGGGCGAATGGCTTTGTCTCCATACTTGCTTTGCTAGGTTTTTATGGAGGGGACCAACAATAGCATCAACAGGTGAAATTTTGATCTGGATCAAAGCTTCCTCAAGGCTTGCTTTGTCGTATACATCATAAACATTTGTACGAATGCCCAATGCTGGTGCTATTGCGGTAAATCCAGAGCGAATGGATTCTCCTAGTTCGGCGAGTTGACCACTTAAAGGCAGTAGTAATGCTACTTTCCGTACTCGATATGGAGCCTGTAGAAAGCTCTGTAGTAATTGAGGGAAATTGTTTGTTACTGGATGATAGGTATTTTTTTTATGCCACCGCTGGATTGCTAGGCCTTGCGCCGATGGTGTTGCAGGCATGGCAGTTGCCATTTGTGTAAGTGATAACCAACCTTTCGCATAAGGGCTATATCGCATATGTTTTTGCAGGGATTGGAGTGACCAAGAATCAAGCTGAAGTAGATGTTGAAAGATGGTAGCAAATCGAGTTTCTCTCTGATTAATCGTTATCATGGGGTAGAGTTGCTGTTCAATCTGTAAAGCAGTAGCTAGATCGTAATCGGCAAATGCCATATAAGAAAGCTGTTTATGCTGCTCTAGTAGCTCGCTATTGGAGACTCTTGGTTCTTTTACTATTTGTCTTTTTGGTGGTCTTTTTCTTTTCGATACACGCTTTTCCCAAGAATAAAATTGATAGTTATCATCGACCTGTTCAGCATTCGCTTCTTTTGGCCCAGGCGAAGAAGAGCAACTGGCAATGAAGAGTGTACACAATAGTGTTAGCAGTATGGGTATGGAGTATCGTGACTGAGAGTCAGAGCGATCATGTTTGCAAGGATGAGAAAAAGTTGCTTGCTCATTGATTGCCGTGGGGTGTATGCTGTATTGAGTCATTTCATTTTTTTTGATAATAGGTTTTGTTGAATGTCCTTTGTGTTATTGCCAGGACTGCACATAGTAGCCACGCCTATAGGGAACTTAGGTGATCTTTCAATCCGCGCCCAAAAGGTACTCGGATCCTGCCATACAGTATTGTGTGAGGATACCAGAGAAACAGGCAAACTTTTACAACACTACAGCATAAAAAATACTCTCATAAGCTTACACAAGTTCAATGAGCAAAAACAAATCAGTAAAGTACTTGATTTGCTGTGTGCTGATAAAGCGATAGCATTGGTGAGCGATAGTGGTACACCAGCCATATCTGACCCTGGCAATCGGCTGGTAAAAAGTTGCCATATGCATAATGTCCCAGTGTACAGCGTTCCAGGTTGTTGCTCTGTAAGTGCGGCAGTGAGTGCATCTGGTGTTGCTGAATCTGGCTTTCAATTTATTGGGTTTTTGCCACCAAAGTCATCGTCACGCATCCACTTGCTTGAGCAGTACAAGCAAAGTGAGCTGGCAGTGGTTTGTTTCGTTGCTCCGCATAGAGTGATTGCATCAATACAAGATATGCTCGAAGTGTTTGGCACACAGCGATATGTTTGTTTGGCAAGAGAGCTGACCAAAAAATTTGAAACCATTCGCCTTGCAAAACTTGAAGAATTACATCAGTGGATATTGCAAGATGCTCAGCAAAAAAAAGGTGAGATGGTTGTTATTATTGAACCAGCGCCACCGCCAGAAGGCAACGAACAGCAGTTACAGGTGGTTTTACAAGCATGTTACCAAGCCAAAGTAAGTGCCAAGCAAGCGGGTAGTATTGCAGCGCAAATAACGGGTATATCAAAAAGGGATTGTTACCAAAAGTATCTCAGCATGCAATTGCCAACAGCTTAGCTATCGAGAAAAAAGTATCGGTGCTTCAGTGTTGTTCGCGTATCTTGCGAGTGCTTTCATCAATCGCTTGTTGCAGGTAGTAGCTATACATTTCCCGGTTATTGTAGCCAATCATCGGTTCAACGATACTCTTGCCACTCCAATCAAGTATGGCAACCGTTGGTATAATGTCTATTTGGTAACGGTTGAGTAGATCTGTCAGTGCAATTTCTTTTCCATTAAAATCTATTATGGTGGTGGCATCGGTGCTACCAACTTCACGAATGATTATTTGTTGTTGTTCATTTATGCTGCGGTAGAGGGGGTTCATCTGCTCTTTCTTGAGCTTGTGACAAAAGATGCAATCGCTACTAGAAAATATCAACATGATAGGCACTTGGTTTTTTTTGCCAAGCTGTGCTATAGATTCCAAGTTCAATGCTTGGGGAACTTCGCTTCTCGATTCGGCGTTGACATTGGCGGCAACAAAAAAATGGATCAGGTAGATCACACAGGTGAGGGAATATATCAATCGTCGCATCATATTATTCGACCACTTGCTGGCCTTCGAAGACCTTTTTTTCAAGGCAGTGAAGTAGTTGATCAATCGGATTGTGACCAGTTGCAGCGAGTAGCTCTTGTGCTCCCGTTGGGCTGGTGAAGTTGACTTCTGTGAGGTAATCGCCTATCACATCAATGCCAACAAAATAGAGTCCATTTCCTTGTAGGTATTTACCAACTGCTGTTGCTATATCTCTATCCCTATCGCTGAGAGGCTGAACGACGGCAGTGCCACCTGCTGCAAGATTTGCTCTCGCATCATTTACTTGTGGTACCCGAGCTAAGGCATATTCAAAAGGTTCGCTATCTATCAGTAAAATACGTTTATCACCGTGCACTATGTCAGCTATGTAGCTTTGCAGTATGGCAAGTTGCTGTCCATAATTGGTGACAGTTTCAAAGATGGCATTGGCATTGTCATCCTTTGGCTTGATATGAAAAATACCCTTTCCGCCCATGCCGTTAAGCGGCTTTATAACAACATCACCCTGTTGGTGGTACCAGTCTTTGAGCTCTTGCAAATTTTGTGACACAAGTGTTGGTGGTGTGTATTGGTGAAAGTGTGTCGCCAAAAGTTTTTCATTATTGGTAAGCAATTGGTTACAAGCATTGGCAACCAAAACACCTTCTCTTTCAGCCATGCGCAGGATCATTGTGCTATAGATAAAATGCTCATCACAAGGTGGATCTTTACGCATGAGGATGATTTGGTAGTCGCTGAGCACGACAGTTCTTTTTTGACCGAGTTGGGGCTGTTCATTTTCACCAAGCATTGCCATTTCTTGTGCAACGGCAATAGGCTTTCCGGCATTAATGCTGAGTGTCGTATGGAGAATATAGTCAATTTTCCAGCCACGGCTTGCCATGGTGTGGCACATGAGCATGGATGTATCTTTGTAGTAGTGCAGGTTTTCTATAGGATCAAGAACAATAGCAACTCGTATGTTCATACTTGGTCCTTCTGCCTTTCTTTAGGCGCGGCTAACATACTCTCCAGTCCGTGTATCGACTTTCAGTATATCCCCTTGTTCAATAAATAAAGGAACCCTCACTACTGCTCCGGTCGAGAGTGTAGCTGGTTTACTTCCTCCACTCACTGTATCGCCCTTCATTCCGTGATCCGATTGCACAACTTCAAGTTCTACAAAATTCGGAGCTTCCACAAGAATGGCTTGCCCGTTCCATAGAGTGACACTATAAATAAGCTCTTCTTTGAGCCAATGGCTTGTATCACCAAGCGTTGCGGTATCAACAGAGATTTGTTCATAGGTACCATCGGTTTTCATAAAGTGGTAGTCACTGCCGTCGGTGTAAAGATATTGCATATCAGTTTCACTGACATCCGCTGCCTCAACAGATTCACCAGATTTGAAGGTGCGCTCTAAGATGCGTCCGTTTTTAAGGTTACGCATCCGCACTCGGCTAAATGCTTGTCCTTTTCCAGGTTTAACAAATTCATTTTCGACTATGGAGAAAGGATCACCATCAAGTAAAATCTTTAGTCCAGATTTAAATTGACTAGTTGAATAGCTTGCCACTAGTTCGTCTCCTTGAAAGATAGAATATCCGTTTCCGTTAATTCGACAACTTGTAATCTATCGGTACCGTGGCGAACGCCAGCCACACTTCCCCTTGTCGAGATAATACGGTCTCCAGGCTGCAGATCCATAAATCCTAAAGCAAGGCGCTTTACGGATTTCGGTAGTTCTTCAAGTGGTATGCCAATGATGCTAAACAGTATTGGCGTGATACCCCGCCATAACGCCATTTTTGATATGGTAGTTGGGTGATGGCTAACGCCCAGTATCGGTATGTTGGCTCTTACTCGTGAAATCCATAGCGCAGTATTGCCAGTTTCGGTGAAACTGACGATAAGGCGAACGTTTTCAAGTTGCAATGCTGTATGCAAGCTTGCGTAAGCAATGCTTTCATCAATGCTGGTAAAGAACTTGTCGCTGATGAGGTGAATGGCTTTTTCTACCCTTACTTCACGCTCGGCGCCAGTACAGATGTCATCCATTACCTGCACGACCTTGGTAGGGTGTTGCCCTGCTGCAGTTTCTGCAGAAAGCATGACAGCGTCTGTACCATCAAGTACGGCATTCGCAACATCAAATACTTCAGCTCTGGTTGGCACGGTATTCTCCACCATGCTTTCCATCATTTGCGTTGCGGTAATGACTGTTCTATTGAGCTGTATTGCTCGACGAATAAGATATTTTTGTACCCCAACAAGGCGTGCATCACCAAGTTCAACGCCGAGATCACCACGGGCAACCATAATACAATCGCTAGCAAGAATAATATCGTCCATACTTTCTTTGCTGGCAACCGCCTCTGTGCGCTCAATTTTTGCCAGTATTTGTGGATGAAAGTTACGCTCCGCTGCAAGAGAGCGAAGAAGTTTGACATCATTACCACTTTTGGCAAAAGAAAGGGCGAGATAGTCTGCCTGTATTGCGGCAGAAGTGGCTATATCTTGGTGATCTTTTGCAGTTAACGCTGGCGCATTGAGACCACCACCAAGTAAGTTAATGCCTTTTCTATTGGAAAGAGTGCCACCAGCAACAACGTTTGTTATGAGCTTGTTTTCTTCCACACTTTTGACACGCAAGCGTATACGCCCATCATCGAGCAAAAGTATATCGCCAGCGCTACAGTCGTTAACAATAGAAGGGAAATCAAGACCTACTTGCTGGCCATCTCCAGCATCTTTATCGAGTGTAGAGTCTAAGGTAAATACTTGCCCATTTCGTAGCTGTATAGGACCATCACGAAAAGAGCTGATACGTATTTTAGGTCCTTGCAAATCACACAAAACGGCAATGCAAGTGTTATGTTTACGGGCAATTTCTCTCGCAAGTTGTGCACGGGCAATGTGTTCCTTCGCTTCGCCATGAGAAAAGTTTAAGCGGACAACATTGAGTCCGCTGGTAATCATTTCTTCAAGAACGCCTGGTTTATCGGTTGAAGGCCCAAGTGTTGCAATAATTTTTGTTTGTCTATGTCCCATAGTTTATAGGCTTGAAAGATAAGAAGTTGTATCAATCATGCGGTTAGAAAATCCCCATTCGTTGTCATACCAAGAAAGAACACGGCAAAAGCGTTGGTGAGTAACTTGCGTTTGCGTGGCATCGAAAATTGAGCTTCTCGCATCATGATTAAAATCGGATGAGACAAGCGGTAAGTCATTGTACCCAAGTATTCCAGAAAGTTCTGCGCTACTCGCTGCTTGCTGCATAGCATTATTGATTGCCTCAGTATTTGTGTCCTGTGAGGCAGTGAAGCACAAATCAACCAGCGATACATTTGGCGTTGGCACGCGAACAGCACAACCATCAAGCTTTCCTGCTAATGATGGCATAACAAGCCCTATAGCTTTTGCGGCACCAGTTGAAGTAGGAATGATATTGAGCGCTGCAGCTCGTGCTCGACGAGGGTCTTTATGTGCAGTGTCAACGGTTTGTTGATCACCTGTATAAGAGTGTACAGTTGTCATATAACCAGCTTCAATACCAACCAATTGATGAAGTACCTTCACCACTGGCGCAAGACAGTTTGTTGTACACGAAGCGTTTGAAATTATAGTATCGCTTGCGGTTAAATCCGTATGGTTAACGCCGTAAACAACAGTACGATCAACATCGCTCGCAGGCGCTGAAACCAGCACTTTACTGGCACCAGCACGCAGGTGTAAAGCGGCTGTATCTTTTGATGTGAAAATACCAGTACATTCAAGCACTATATCGACACCTAGAGCAGACCAAGGAAGTTGTGCTGGATCTCTTTCTTTGGTAAGAAGAAATTGCTGACCATCAACACACAAGCCTTTTTCGTTAGTGCTTACTTTTTGCTGTAACACGCCGTGTACTGAATCAAAACGGAGTAGGTGAGCGCAGGTTTCTGCATCAAATAAATCGTTGATGGCGACAATTTCAAAATTTTGTGGCTGTTTCTCTAAATAGGCACGAAAAACAAGCCTGCCGATACGACCAAAGCCATTGATTGCCACTTTTACTTTTGTTGTCATTGCTTACTTCTCCTTTGACTTATCAAGCTCACGAATAAAGAAAAGCAATTGTAGAGCAAAATGAATAGGTAGAATTACAAAGGAAGCTGAACATGCAGTCGTTCAGCGGAACAGTTGGGTAACATGACTTTCATTTTTCCTACTTTGGTCACTTGAATGAACAATAGCATCGGCACGGGTACCAAGCACCGCCAAACCTTATACGCTTCACAAAGAGGCTATGCATTCTTTGATCTTATTTTTGGCATTGCCTTGTTATCAATAATAGTATCGCTTTCCCTTTACCAAAATATGCGTGGGAAGGGCATGGCCGACTATGCATGGCATGGGCAACAAGCGCTCATTATTGCTGAAGATATAGCAACCCGCATTCGGCTCAACAGTAACAAGGAAACATCCTACGGACGTGCCTACATAATAAACAACATATCGAAGACAGTTGGTACGAGCTGTAACAACTGTACAGCCATGCAACAGGTTCGTCGAGATATGAGTGAAGTTGCCGCCATGATAGAGATGACCTTGCCACAAGCTGGTGCCAGAGTGAAAGGTTGTCAGCAATCGCTCTGCATTCAAGTTTGGTGGAATGGAGAGAATCCTGACAACTGCACAAAGCAGTGCGTTGCATTGCAAATACGGGCCTAAATTAGGCAGAGACATGCAGTAATAAAAATCGGTAATCAAATCTTGAGCGAGAATTGATGATCCAGAAATGCGAATACACACCAGTGATTATTGAGCTATTGCCCATTGATAAAAAGAAAGCTCTAGCTTTTTGTGCTCGGCGCACTTTTTATGTTATGTTATAACATCCACTCAATAGCCGTACAAACCTTATGAAAAAATTTATCTATCTGTTGATAGCATGTTTTTGTGCCATCTTTCGTGTATCAGCCTGGGCAGAACAGCCACTTATTTTTGTCAGCGTCCCTCCACAAAAAGCATTTATTGAGCAGATTGGTGGCGAGCATGTACAAGTTGAGGTGATGGTTCCAGTAGGAATGAATCCAGCACTGTATGATCCAAGCCCGCAACAAATGCAGCTATTATCGAAAGCGAAAGCCTACATAACAATTGGAGTGCCTTTTGAAAAGAAATGGATACCGGCCATTCGATCAAACAATCCGCATATACAGATAATTGACGGCTTGCAAGGATTAAAACTACGCAAGCTTGAGGATCATCAGCATGAAGATGAAATGCATGATGACGAAGCACATGAACATGAAGATGAAATGCACGAACATGAAGCGCACGATGATGAAATGCACGAACATGAAGCGCACGATGATGAAATGCATGAACATGAAGCGCATGATGATGAAATGCATGAACATGAAGACCATAAAGATGAAGTACATGGCGACGGTCATTTACTTGATCCCCATGTTTGGACGAGTCCGTTATATGTACAAGGCATGATTGCGACGATTCGTGATACTTTAATCTCGCTTGATCAGGAACACGCGAGTGCATACGAAGATGGTTATCAGCGTTACTTTGCAGAGCTGAATCGTTTAGATCAGCAGATTCGTACGATTATTGCTAACCCCAATAAACGCCGTTTTATGGTTTTTCATCCTTCTTGGGGATACTTTGCTGATACCTATGGACTTGAGCAAGTAGCCGTTGAGTATCAAGGAAAAGAGCCTTCAGCAAAAGCGCTTGCTGGCTTGGCGAAACTGGCGATAGAAGATGACATTCGGGTGATTTTTGTGCAACCACAGTTCTCTCAGCAATCGTCGAAAATTCTTGCAGCGGCTATAAATGGTCAAGTATTGGTTATCGATCCATTAGCAGAGGACTATGCAGCAAACTTGCTTGCTGTCGCAACTCGCTTAAGCAAAGCTTTAGGCCAGTGAGTCAGCAACAAGCAACGGCTATAGATATTCGTCATGTATCTTTTTCTTACGAACAACTCATGGTACTTGAAGATGTTTCTTTTGCCATTCAACAGGGTGAGTTTGTAGGGATTGTTGGCCCAAACGCTGGTGGGAAGAGTACGCTACTAAAGCTCATTCTTGGTTTATTGCAGCCGCAACAAGGATGTATCAATATCTTTTCCATGCCGACCACTAAAGCACGGCAGCGCATAGGCTATGTTCCACAGTACCCAACATTTTCAAGAAACTTTCCAATTACTGTTGAGCAATTGGTACTGCTTGGAAGAGTTGATACTCGTCATCCTTTATCGTTTATTTCGCCAAAAGGTTACAGTCAAGAGGATAAAGATCGCACACAGCAAGCATTGGTAGAAGTGGAAGCATCAAAGTTGAGTCAGCGACACATTGGCACACTTTCTGGTGGACAAATGCAAAGAGTTTTACTCGCTAGGGCGCTTGTTAGTGAACCTGATATTTTGCTGCTTGATGAACCAACAGCCAACATTGATATGCGTCTTGAGAGTGAAATTTTTGATTTGTTACAGCGCTTGAATAAGCGCATCACCGTGGTCGTGGTTTCTCATGATGTGAGTTTTATTAGTGCTTATGTTTCACGAGTCGCTTGTGTCAACCGTACGCTGCATTGCCATCAAACGAGCC